>JAFEMH010003842.1:0-215000 GCA_022495995.1 Adenophora triphylla var. japonica
GGATATTGACATTGGTTGAATGAAATCGGGCGAGGCACGCGAGATTTCATAAGAGTGAAACGGGGGCATGGTTTGGAAATGTTTCCAACTTTAAAGCCCGGTAGGCTGCCCGAGGAGTTGACCAAGTCAGCTGCGGAGGGAGAGTCCCGCCGGACTAGGATTAATTTCGAGATTCTTTAAATTGCGGTTTCAACTTTGCAATTTGTAAGAAACTAGCATTGCTTTTGCTCATTAAAATTTAAGTTCCTTTTCCATTTCTTAAGGTTTTCTTCACCTTCGACATGGCTCCCTTTTCCCAAGTTATCAAATCTCCAGGATGCAAGAGCTGATATTTGGACAACTTTCGATCGTGGGTACGGAACCACATGCGGCGGGAACAAAAGGTTTTGAAGGCATTCACGGGATTAAATGCTATTTGGGCTTTGAAGGAGCTGCAGCTGCGAGGATTAGGATCTTTTGAGAGGCGCGTCTCGGATTCACAGGACGTAAGGAGGAATGTGTACGGCTTTTCGTAAATGCAAGCGAAGTCACTCCTACGTTTGAAGATTTCCGGGCCGTGCAGGAGGACACTGAAGGCGGAACGGCTAGTTGCTTCCGATATCTTTGAGGTGACATGGCCACTTTGTTGAGAAGCTAGTGTCTTTGTTGGGTATCTCATTTGGAAGCTTATACGGGATGCTTTGATCTGAGGATCTGAATTACGTTGACATTTCGGGAGGCCCGACCCAGATTTGCCGAGGAGGCGAGGAGCGTCTTTGCGTGGGACGCGTTTGCTCTGTGCGTGATTGCTACTCTGTTCACATTCACGTCTGCAGGTGTGTGCCATCACGATTAATCTTGGACACTGGTGAGCGGTGCGGAGTGGAGAACATCGTGCCATTGGTCTTAGGCGAGACGTTCACAGGCGTAGGCGGGATGGCGGCCATTGGCCGTACATGTGGGGAGGGAGTCCCGCTATGCGACCATGTGGTTGAGGAGAGGCTGCGAGATGATGCACGAGGTGCCAATGTCTTGTGACGCTTGGTCTTTCATCGCGGCGTCCTGCGGTGATAGGGGGTAATCGAGTGGTGGAGCTCTGGATGGCCGGACTTTGGCACGCATCACTTGCGATGGTGGGTTCCCCATTGGAGATTCTGAGACTTGTAGGACCGCTCGGGGAGGGTGCATTGATCGTCGAGTGCGGGGCTGTCTCGAGACGTCTTTCTATATTCCATCATTGGTTACTGCGGCGATGCAGTGGAGCGAGATGCCAGCGCTTGATCCGAGTTATCTTTGCTACCTTTGAGGTGGGATCTCTGCGGATGGAGGATCCTTCGACGCTGTGCTTGGTCACCGGTGGTGGCAATACACGTCCTTTCTGCCCGGGTTCTCTTTCACTTAGGAGAGAGGGAGCCTTTGATCGTGCATCGGCTTGATATACGGGTAGTACGAAGAGTGTATGGGGGAGGCACGAGATGGCTATCTTGTGGAGACGGAGTGGCTGTTGAGTGCGATCACACAGACTGGCTCGACATTGAGGAGGACGAAGCGAGGGCTAACCACAGGAATCGTGCGCGATGCCGTGGCGATTATGTGGCAAGTGCTTGTCGGGAGAGCCAATCAAAGCAACTGCGATGATGGCTCGAAGCGAGGCGGCTCGAGACGAGCTAGAGAAAAGGAGCTTGTGTTGACGGCCACGAGCTTGACGGAGGCGTCGAGGAAGAGTCCACTGAGCCGGAGTAGAAGGCCTACAGGAATATTTCTGCGAAGGTGAAGAACACTCGCCGGGAAAAGGGAAGGGAAGAAGGATGAAGGACCTGAGTACGGGAAACTAGGTTGACCTTCTTTGTCCCGAGAGTATCCACCCATTGTCATTGCGAGACACATTAATTGATTAATGTTTTATTGTAGTTTTGCTAGCGTGTAGCGAGTCGAGAGTTGGCCGTGCTTGAACTCATCGAAGAATGTTTTAACTTAGTTATGAATTTGTAGGTTAAATGAAAAGAGTTTTTGAAACACAAGCAATTGATGCTTATTGTATTTTTTGTTTTTAGACCGAACCAATGATGGTGCCCTACGTTCCCCTTTTACAATTGGACTAAGGGGCTCGAGGTCACCGTAGTTCGACACTTTAGGTGAATTTGAGAAAAACAAAGACAAAAGAAGTGCGACCATTTTTTTTACGGATCATTAGCGGGAATGTATCCGGTTGGGTATTACTCTTTTAGCACTTTAATTTGCGAGGGACGGTGTATGGGGAAGGTGAGTTGACTCGTGCTCTTCCTCAAGCAGAAGTATCTGCGGAGCTTGCTTCCGTTCGCGGGGTTAACGAAAGGGTTTCCGTCCAAGTGCTAGCTTCATGGCTCCCTCAGGAGAAGATTCTTTGTACCACGAACGGTCCTATCCGGGTAGGCTCCCACTTTCAGGGGATTGGTGCAACGTAGGAGGCTTTTCCTTTAGCACCAAGTCACCTTCTCGATGTCTCGGATCTTGACTTTCTTGTCGAATGCTCGTGCCATTACGCTGCAGTAGGCTCGAGTGTGTTCCATGGCTTTCAATCTGCGCTCGTCGAGTAGAGGCAAGTTCGTCGTGGCGGCTCTGTAGCCATTCGACTTCATTGATCCCGTTTTCCAAGAGGACTCGGAGGGATGGAATTTCCAATTCCACGGGTAACATTGCTTCCATTCCGTAGGTAAGTGCGAACGGAGTCTCCCTGTGGCGGTTACGGCGATGTTCGGTATCCCAGGAGGAGCTAGATGTAGCTTTTCGGGCGATCCCGACCTGCGGTGGTCATCTTTCGATTATCATGGCGAGAGTCTTGTTGTTTGCCTCTCTTGCACCATTGGTTTGTGGTACGTAAGGAAGGCACTGTGACGTGTGACTACGGGTCGGTCGGTAGTTGGTCACAATCTCCTTCGAGAAGTGAGTCCCATTGTCGGAGATGATCTCGTTGGGCACTCCGTATCGGCACATGATGTTCTCTCGGATGAACTCGGCCACCTTCCTAGAATTCGGTACCTTGTACGATCTGGCTTCTACCCATTTGGTGAAGTAGTCATTGCGACTAAAATGAACTCGTGACCATTGCTCCTGGAGGAGTGATCTTGCCGATGACGTCGATTCCCCATGTGGCGAAAGGCCGTGGCGTAGTCATGCGGTAGAGTTCGTGAGGAGGGATGTGATTGAGGTTGGAAAACCGTTGACATTTGTCGCGGCTTCGGACGGCTGGATGCGATGCTGTTTCCATTGATATCAATAGTATCCCATACGGAGAATGATGCGTGTCAATGCTCGGGCGTTCATGTGCCGGACCGCGAGTTCCGTTGTGAACTTCGTTCATTAGCTCGGCGCTTTTCTTTGTTTACACAGAAGGAGTGGCCCTTGGTGGCGCTTCTTGTACAACATACCCCCAGAATGACGAAATGGGATGCCGGGCGTTTTAATGCCATCATGTTTTTGGCTTTGATCCCTTCTTTGTATTTTCCATCTTCATTTGTGAAGGAAGCTTCTCCGCTTTGGAGGTGCTTGGTAAATTTGATTATACCGGGGTTCGTCGATCGTTTCTTTTTCTTTTTCGATCTCACGGCAATAGGCGGGTGTTTCCCGTCTGCCTATTACGAGGGTTTCTTGCTTTCCCTTCGGGAATTTCGACAAGAGGCGAGGTTGCCGGGCGTCTGCGAGCGGTTCTGTCTCTTGGCAAATAGTGAAAAGAGATGTCCTTGAGGCGAAACATGAGGCTCCTCCATGTACGCGTGGTACTTCGAAGGCGAGAATCTACCGTCTTCCATTTGTTGGATACTTGATTGATGATCAATGCTTTGAGTCTCCATATACATCCGGCTCTAAGATGTTGCGCTCGGCGGCTTCCAAACTGCTTTGCACGAGGCTTCGTATTATGCTGCATTGTTGGTTGCTTCAAAATTGACTTGATGGCTATGGGAGTATGCTCGTCCTTGGGATCGACAAGGAGCATTCCAATGCCATTCCCCTTCTTGTTGGCTGCCCGTCGAAGAAGAGTTGCCGGCGGTTTGCGGCTGTCAAGTGAAAAGATTCCGTCGTCCAGGAAATTGCGGATCGGGACCCTTAGGTTCCTTTGCTCGGGAAGTCGGCAAGGCGATACGCCATTACTACGCCCTTTGTTGATTTTCGACCATGTACTTGATGTCGAACTCGGCCCGGGAAGAATGACCACTTGGCTAGCCGCATTGACGAGGATGGCTTGTCAAAGAGATATCGGACGGGGTCCACTTTGGAGACCAGGGAGCAGCGAATGCGGCTGCATGTAGTGTTTCGGTTCCCGACTACCCGTACATGCAGGCGGTACGAGTTTTCTACGATCTTGAGTAGTGAGTTCACTTCCTTGAAGCTTTCGGCTTACGAAGTAGATTGCATGCTCAACCTTGGAATCTTTACGTTCTTGTGCAGCATTGCTCCGATAGACGTGTACATTGCATCGGATACGAGGGAGTAGTGGCTTGTCTTCATGTGGCGGGCACGGGGTGGGGGATTAACCAAGTAGGTCTTGATCTTCTCGAAAATTTGTTTGGCACTCGGAGTCCCATTTGATGTCGGCATTCTTTTTCATCGGTTTGAACATGGGCTCGCGAGAAGATGTCAAGCGGTTGATGAAGCGGCCCGATGTCTTTGAAGTCTTCCCATGAAGCTCTTCACTTGTCGGGGTTTGAGGCGGCTTCGTGTCGATGATGGCCTTGATTTTCACAGGATCGGCTTCGATACCTCTTTACGTAACCATGTACCCCGGTACCTTGCAGCGCTTGGCGCCGAAGGTGCACTTTGCGGGTTCAACCTCATGGAGTGTTTTACGAGTACGTTGAAGAACTTCCTCGAGATCTGTCATGTCTTTGCATGTCTGATCCCTTGGAGTGGATGATCATGTCGTCGACATATACTTCGATTTCTTTGTGAATCATGTCATGGAAGAGAGGCATTGCGGCCAGTGGTAAGTAACCCCGGCGTTCTTTAGGACCGAACGGCATGGCCGTGTAACAGTATGTCCCCATGGAGTGGTGAAGGCGATCTTGGCACGATCCTCCTCGGACATCTTGATCTGGTTGTATCCAGCCAAACCCGTCCACGAAGGACTTTACTTCGAAATTTGCCGTGGTGTCGACCGGCATGTCGATGTTAGGCGGTGGGAAATCATCCTTAGAGAGGCTGGCCTTGTTGAGATCCCGGAAATCCACGCGGCATCGACCTTTCCGTTGGCCTTGGTGACCGTCACGATGTTGGAGAGCCAAGTCGGGTACTCCAATCACTCTGATGGAAACCAACTCGGAGCATTTTCTCAATTTCTTCTTTAACTTGCAAGGACCACTCTGGCTTGATCTTGCGCGGCTTACATTTGGCAGAGGCTTGGATTCGGGATCGAGGGAATTACGTGCTCCACGATTGAGGATCGAGTCTGGCATGTCTGGTATGACCGAGGCGAACACGTCAACATACTCCCGGAGGAGGTTTATCGGGGCTTCCTTTTACGCATCGGCGAAAAGCGCCCACTTGTGTCTCTTTAGGCTCTTGCGGCGGCCCCGGAGTTCACTTTGGTCATAACCTCTTGGCGGCTTGGGCCCGGTTGTCCTCTTGGTCAACTACACGCTCGAGAACTTCTTTAATGTATTGTTCGTTTAATGTATGCTGCTTCTTTATCAATTGAATTATTAACGTCTTTTAAGTTGTTTGTTAACTTATCGGTTGTTAAAGTGGCAATGAGAGGATACTCAGAAAGGTCGAGACTTTTCATTAAACAGAACGGGAATACATGATTGGCTACAACATTATAGTCCTCAGGCGTAAGGCCGTTGGATGACTCGGAAGGGGCGGACTACGACAGGAGGCGGCTCGAGAGGGTTTGAGACCGGGTTTAGGGAGATGTGGGTGCGGAGCCCGGCTTGTCTTCCAATTGCACTGGCTTGCCCTTGAGTCGGTGAAAGTTACCCAATTCTTCGGTGGCATTCTTTGGATGCTTGAGGAGGGTGCGGGGATCGAGAGGCTTGGCTCCTGCTTTGTCCCTATCATGGCGATCATGCTTTGTTGTCGGAGCCCGATCGATCAAGTTGGGCAACTCCATGACTTCTTCAAACGGACTCTGTAAGATTTGGTCCAGCTGAGAGCGTTTTCTATGAATTACGGTTCCTTCCGCTTTGGATTTCTTGTCTCGAATGTGGCCTCGGCGGCTGATCCGAACAACTTGTTTCCCATGGAAGTACCTTGAGTTGCTCCTCCAAGTGCAGGATTCCCTTGAATGTGTACTCATCTTTGGACCGTGGTGGCGGTTGGTCCAGTAGAGAGCTGTGATGTCGAGGAACGCTCCCTTATCGGATTAGCTTTGAGTCCTGGAAACGCTTGAGGTCCGTGCTATTTGTTCCATTCTTTACGTAGTCTTGGTGTTGACTATCCACTGCTTCTTTCTCATCTTCATCGGTTCCACTTTGTCGGTCCCCTCGGTTCTGCGTCGGTTCATTGTCGGTCCCCTCGATTCTGCTGTCGGTTCCCTTGTCGGTCCCCTCGGTTCTGCTGTCGGTTCCCTTGGTGAAGTAATGGCGAGGTGAAAGCTGTAAGGTCGGAGGTGGGTGTGCCGTCGGAGGTTCCCCTTTTGCGGGCTGCTTTGCCTTGGTGCGGGCGAGCCTTTTGTCTTCCTTGATGTCGGCCGGTGTTGGCACGTAGCGAGCCCACAGGACCGTGGTGTGGTCCTTGACTTCAATAACTTGGTGCGCCTTGCGGCCTTTTGCCGAGCCGATCTGGGATGAAGTTCATGAGTTTCATCATCCTCGTGGCGGGAGAATACGATCGTGAGACAGTGGAAGGTCCACGTTGCATATTTGGATCTTGGAGGTCTCGAGTGAATCCGGTTAATGGCATGTCATCATTATGCTTGATTTCCAATCTTTTGGAATGTCGTTAGTCTTGGTCCCCTCGGTGGTGACAACTTTATCGCAAGTAGGCGTAGTTAGCTCGTTGCCTTGCATGAACTTGAGGCCGGTGAAGGGTGGATGCCACGCCATTGATTTGATGCGGCGGGACGCCCCGGGATGGGCTGTGAAAGTGATTGGAATGTCCAACACTTGGAATTCGGTGGGGATCACCCGCTTGCCGAACCGGATGTTGAGAGTAGCAACCAGGAAGCTGTACGGGAAGTAGAGTCATAGGCCTTGACGAGTGTGGGTGAAGGCTTAAGATCGTGGGCTTGATGTCAAGCGGGTCCATCATCTTGGCGAGCAAGACATTCATTCAGGAACCTCAGTCTACCAACACGCGGGAAGGCGACGCTCGTCAGTGGGCTGTGATGTAGAGCGGCTCATTGTGATCGGCCCCAAATTTTGGAAGGTCCAAATCTGTGAAGGTGATAATGTTGCCATAGTGGATGTTACCAATCATCGAATGACTTCATGCGGGGTTGCGTCCACGGGGACCATGGTACGGGCCGGGCTTTCCTCTAGCTTGAGCTTGTGAGGATAAGAGGAGGTGGCGAGAGACGAAGGGAAATGTTTGCACTGAGTCTGCTTGAGGCGAGTGAGGATCGGGTCCTCTTTCAAGGAACTTGTGTCTTCGGTGGCCGGATTGCAATTCTGGCTCCGTCGGCTTTTGGTGGCCTTAGGTGGTAATGCATGGATTTGACCCGATCGGGTTAGAACGTCGACATCGGGTTTGGTCCCTTACGAGCAGTGCTCTGAGTTGAGCCATAGTTAGAGGAGGATTCCTCGTAGCATAGGAGCCATATGTCTTCCCTCAACTCATTGATTGTGGATGAATTCAGGGAGCTTCGGCGGCTTGACGGATCTGTCCCGGGATGCGGCTTAGGTGCCTCTGCGGGGGAAGGTAGCCTACGGTTTGGCCGTAGGCTGTTCGAATGTCGGTGCACAACGGTGATTGCACAGGCGAAGCGTGCGTTGCGGACCCTCGGGGAGGTTGGAGAGTTCTCGGCTCAAGCGAACGGTCTCCTTGATCTCTTCACGGTATATCGCGTTCCTTTCCTTCTTGCGAGCATACTCGGGGCGTGCAGGTTGGAGTGCAGCGATACTCGTGGTTGGCTAGTTTTCCTCCACTGCAGGCCCCGAATCAACCTTCTTGCGGCGGAGCTGCGTCGAAGTTAATGCTGCGTTTCTTCCCATGTGAGAATAGCCGGTGCTTCTTTGAGCTGCGTGCGGCAATCTAGGTAAACCTCCATCGGGGAGAGTTTTCTTCTACGCTTTATCGAGTGGCGGGTATGTCGGAAGGTGAGTACACGGCTTCCCGAACATCTGCCCGTGTGGTAGTTCTTTGTCCCAGTTGATCGTTTACGTAAATGAAGGGCGTAGGCTGTGGAATTTCCACTGAGTAGTTGCTCGAGGCAATTTCCATCCTCCTCCTGTTTTTAAATAGACCTTCCTCCACGAGTTGGCCTTTCAATTTGAGTGCGGTAATGATCCGTTCCCATCCTCCCGGGACCCTTGGGAGTCCGGTTTTGTTGACTTCATGCCGGCTTGGAAGAGAATGGTTTCATCATCTTCGTCGTCGTTTTCACGAGAGAACTTGCTTTCCTCGGGAAGGTAAGCGGCAGGATTCGTTCTGGCGTGTCGTTCCATCTCCTAGGTCATCGGGACCGTTGACCACCCTTGCAGCGAGAGGGGTTGGATGAGAACAGACGGTAGTCAGGGAAGTTGCCATAGGCAAAACTCCTGAGTCGAGCGGTCTAGAGTGGCCTCTAGCTTTGCATGCAGAAGGCACTGTGACACTTTAAGGGCTTGGTCCTGTAGGTCTTTCGAGCTTGGTCTTCGTCCCAAAGACGACTTTCTTGAGCGGCTAGTTCCATGAGAGCTTTCCTTGCGAGACTGGCGATCTCCGTAGGTGCGCATCGTCGGCTAGTGTCGAAGCCGTGATTACATTCAAATCGCCGAATGGCGGGAACACTTGGATTACATTGACGAAGGAAGTCGGGCCAGGACATTCCATGCGTCCTTCCTTAATCTCGATCACCAAGAAGTTTGCCCATATACGCTTGATTGACCCCAGGGGGTATTGAATTGCAATGTTGACGGTCTCGTGATCTCGCTCGATCGCCAAGTCTATCGAGCTAGCGGTCGGCGCGGGATGTCGAATCAGGGGCGTGACGGCGGGAGTAGAATCGAGCGAAGCATGTTGATCTTTGAGGTGGTCATTTCTGTGTCGGAAAGGCGGCTACGCCTTGCGGGAAAACTTTCACGAATGTTTCGGGGTGGGCTGCCGGAAGCGTTCCGAGGTTGATCGACTTGTAGCGGGGTGAGGAGCTTGGTCTCCTTTCTTTGTTGCCCTTGGCCTTGGCGGCGCTTGAGGTATAAGCTTGGCGACGGCACGGGCCGGTTGCAGCTAGGGCAGTACTCGGAAGTAGTGATGAGCTACAGGCTCGCTTGGCCGAGCCTCGTTTACCGTGAGCGAGCGGTCATCGAGGTGACCTTGGTGTTGCGAGAATCGATAACAAGGACGGGATCCTTGGCTTCATCGGGATACTGGAATAGATGATATTGACGAAGTCGTCGTCATTTACTTGATCGAGAGGATTCCTCGTTGCGTGAATCACGTGCTTCCAATTATCGGATAGGCTATGCATGTCTTGGACGTTGAGCTTGACAATTTCCATGGTATTGGAACCTTGGTCGTAAGTGACACGATCGGAAGGAGTTCCGTCCTCAAAAGCGAGCATGTGAATGCGGAGGTGCGCTGCGGGTGCCGCGTCCTCGACTCCGGAGAGTCCGGATTCATCGTCATCGATCGCTCAATCCGAGGTGTAGGGGCGTATTGCGTCGGGTTGCGTTCTTTGGAGCGGCTAGGAAAACATCATGCTCTTCGTTGGAGAAGAGGGTGCGAGGGTAGTTCCTCGTGGAGGACCTTCCATACGACTTCCATGCATTCATCCCGAGAATGACGGTGCTTGTTGACCTTTATTACAAAGATCTCCTCGCTGGCGGGGCAGAGAGTTTGTTTGGAGAATGTGATAAATCTCGGATTGGAGGCGGGGTTTATGTGCCCGTATCATGGCGATATTCGGCGTTTCCTTCCAATCTGCCTCCAAGTGTTGGAAACGGCAGTTGAACTTGATGTATCGGGCTTGCCGAGTGCACTTTGCTCGAGTACGTTTACATAGTTAGCATCTCCAGGACTACGAGGATTACGATGAGATTTGCCCGGTAGTCCCTTGGTTGATTCGAAGGAGGTAACCCCGGTGCACGAGTGCGGACACGCAGCTCTTGTCTCGGCTTCGTTTCCTATGAGAAGCTTGTCCCCTCGGATGACTTCGAGATCTCCCTGCCGGTTAATGAACTTGGCCTTGGCGATGGAGAGTGGAAGCTATGGCTTTCATGTGGTGTAGCAGGCGTCCCAAAAGAGCTGTGAACTCGGATGGAATGTCCATCACGTGGAATTTTCTTGGCACCATTTGGGTTTCGAACCAAAGTTCGAGTCGCTGTCCCGAGGATGGGGCAGAGACGAGTTGTCGTAGGCCTTGATAGTCCGAGTAGACGGTATCAAATGGCTTTCATGGATGCGGAGAGCTCGCATCATCTTTGAGAGGGAGGACATTAACGGCTGACCCGTTATCTACCAATACTCAGGGAGTGATATGGTGTTGAGTTTGAGAGTGATGTCTGAAGCTTCGTTGTGCCCCGAGGCGTCTCTCGGTAAGTCTTCATCACGAACGTGATCATCTTTGCCATACGAGGCGGGAGTCGTAGATCTCGTCTCTATCAGTAGAAGGAGAGTCATCCGGCCATCCGTTTCTGTCTTCCTCTTGCGAGGTAAAGCCTTTCTTTGGAACCTCGGGGAGTATGTTGAGGTTTGCACTGTGGCGGTTGCCGCCCTTGGTTAGCACATTGATCGAGTGCGATTGCCAAGCGACCTTGATCTTCCTTTACCGGTCCGGGCTCGGAAAGGCTGGACAAGTTGAATCTTGGGCGATCCCGTGGAGGGTTAGGCTTACGGCGCGGTAAGACTACCAAGATCGAGGTATTCCGGTGTTCCAGTGCAGTCTGGTTTCGGTGGGCTTTTCGGCTTTCCCACCTGTCTGCTCTAGAGCTGCATGGCACAGAGGCAAGAGGGTAGGCCAGAGTACGGTACGTAGTAGTCGAACCTCCCGGAGGGTTCTCCAGTGTACCTACGCTGGTATCTCCGGCTTCGTATCTTTCTCTCGATTCTTTGTTGAGAGGATTTCTTCTTTTGTTTTCTCGGAGGATTGCTCGGACGGTTTCTCGAGACTCGTACTCCCGGGCGGGCGGAGCAATCACAAACATCGTAGGCGATGTGGACATTAGAGGAGGATCCCAGTGAAAGAGGCGGAAAGCGGTTACGTGGCACGCTTCTTGGGCACCCACTCAATGGAATTCACTGTGTTATTGTTCGAAAAGGGATTCCCAGTGTATTGGGCCACGGGCGCTCTAACTTGCCTTCTTCTATCAAGTTACGGATTTCGTATCGTAACCCCAAACGGTTGTCGGTGGTATGGCCGTGATGCGATGGAAGCGCGATATTTGCTCTTGTCCGCATTGGCTACGGGAACTTTGGGTTTGTAATTGGCCGGGCTTAAGGAGACCCTCCTTGATTAACCCTTCCGGCATCTTGCTCGGTGGCATGTCCAACTTGTCGAAGTGTACGACAGGCGCCCGAGTAGAATTGTTGCTTTGCGGGGCTGGTTTTACATTACCCATTGTCCACGATGGACGTAGTTGACGGACGTATCTTTCCACTTTGCCGGGGGCGGTGCGGGATTGAATGCGGCTGTTGAGCGGTATACGTATGGGCGTGCGATAGCCAACTTTTCCTTGAGATCCTTCTCGAGCGTGAGCCGGCATTGACCATGGCCGGAGATGCAGGAAGAAATTGTGGCCCGATGAGAGTTCGATGGACGGTCTCAAGCAAGACTTGAAGATCCGCATACATTCGTCTTTGGAGAGTGGCTCCATGATTTCGGAGAGTTTCCGGCTCCATCTCTTGTAGAATTCCCCAACACTTTCATCCGCTTTACGCTCGGTGGTGATTAAGTCCTCGCGACTTGTTTCCCACTCTAAGTTGGATGCATGCCGTTCCGGGGAAGATGTTGCGATACTGTTCCCAGTGTGGCGATCGCGAGCTTGACCCTCGAAACCATCGTAACGCCCGAACTTTTGAGCGTATGCTTTGGAAGTGGTCGGCCATTTCTTTGGAGGGTTGCTCCTTTTGCTCTCATGCAGAAACGTAAGTGTCGACGTGCGTTTGAGACATTCGGTTCCATCGAATCGGTCCATCTCCGGCATTACGAACTTGGCGAGGAGAGCGTGACCATTCCGGATACGTGGATTTGAGCGTTTCTGCTTTGAGCTGCTCATGGTGGCTTTCGGGTCTTTCATACGCTCGACCATCCGAGGCTAAGGTTGGGTCCGGTGGTGGGCTGTGAGGCTCGGCGCCGGGTGCTACCACGTGAGCGGTAGTGATTGGAGGTGGAAGGCTTGGTATATGAGAATATACGGGAGCCTTTTACGAAGCTGTATCGGGGTTTGTCCCGGTGTTTAGGGATTCGTGTATAGGCAACGGGACGAACCGGGAGGGTATTGAGGATATTGGCATCTGAGATGGTCGGCGGTCTGGTGATATTGAGTGATGGGTGTAGCAATGGGTGACCAAAATTGACGGGGTTGCCACGAGAGGTGGCAACATGGAGCCTAGGTCATTTGTTTCCTTGGTTGGGAGGCATCCCGTAAGTTGGCGGGAGGAACTTTGATTGAAGGTTTGGTGGCTGGTTTTGAGGAATCGTCATCCTCGACCGGGACAAAAGTACCGTCGGCGGGGATAGGCTGCTATACCTCGCTCATTCGAAAGGCATGTACCACGAAATTCTGCGATCTTCTTTACGCCTCTTGTGAACCTCACAAGCCCGGATGGCTTCTTCCAATGTCATATACATTACCGGTGGCGGGGTCCTTCCCGATCACGATTTCTCGGTGAAGCTAGACATGTCGGAAATTACATTTGAGGAACCAGGGAACCGAAGAAGCTGTACGCCGCTTTGCAGTCTTGTGATCTGGCAAGGCGGCGGCCGGAAATCTGAACCACTTTACGCTCATTTGCGAGGAACGAAAAGGAAGGGTTTAGGCCGGAAAAGGGTATTTGGCTCAAGGTTTTCGGGCTTGTGCAATGTGCGATTACCGATTAAAGTTTACTTAAAGCGCGTTTTCTCGAGTCCTAATTGGTTGGAAAAGAGCGTGTCTTCTTTTTCGCAACTAATCTAGAGCTCTAATCGGTGGATCTCGTCACTACGCTTATAAGCCCCTCGTTTCCATTGTAGATCATCTTTCTCGGGACGGACTATCCCGGCGAGGTGCGATAAGGCAAGCGAGTTCCACCGACAAAGGAAAAAGTGAACTTAAGGCTAGGCGATCACGCAAACTTTCGACGTGTGCGGCGTACGGAGCCACGGTCGAGGTCAACGTCCTTAAGTTAAGGCGGGAGTCGTGCCAAAATTTGGGCATGACCTCTCTGACTCGCTTGTGCGAGAGACCTTAGCTTTTAGCGTTGGCCAAGTTGTGGGCGGCACGGTACATACGGCGAGGTTTGGTGACATGGCGTCACATTGAACCTTCGGGTATATTTTTCGGCGAGCTCCGCGTCAAAGTCAAGGTGAAAAGCTCAAGACTTCGGGTCGGGAACGACCTTTGGTCTCAAACTCTCGAGCGACTCGGAGCGGGGCCCGGCGTAAAAACATACACTTAGGCTTTATGACACGAGCTAGGCCAAAAACCAGGGTCTTGGACAAAGTGTGACACAAAGAGTGCATGGCTTACACGGGCTAGGATGGGATGTTTGGGACGACCCCGTGCGCCCCGAAGGTGTGCAGCGAGACCAATCGGAGTGCAAGCGATAAGGCCATCCCGGGTTAGGGGTTGTAGTGTGCGGTGTACCGAGGCGGCAAGTGCACGTGAAGTGCGGTGTTAGAAGCGGCAAGTGCGCGTAGTGTGCGGTCACTAAAATTCTTTTTTTTTGAGTAAAACAGAGATTTTTCGAGAATGTGTCTTAAAGAATTTATGATGCACGGTTCAAAAGACGACAATGAAAATCAAACATGAATGGGGATGCACAAACATGGTAAGATTTTGAAAAGTTGACAATGTAATGCCTTTCGAAACAAAAACCGTTCGAGGTTTAAAGTAACACACGCACACAAAACGAGGAAGGGTAAACGAAAGTTTGACCCACGGAAGGCTTTTTTGAAAACATCGGCAGTTTTGAAAAAAGTATCTTTTCCCCAGCGGAGTCGCCAACTGAAATTACCGGGATTTCGCGCGGGCGCGAAGGCGGTTGTCTTTCGCGGAGGGTTGGTGTACGAGACCTCGCTTCATGGGAAGGAACAAAATGAGGAGTCGCCACGCGGTTTTGTATTTTGAGCCCAAACGTTGAGAAACGGCTATTGTGAAAAGGTGTCGTTTTTATTGGTAGCAAAAACTTAGGAAAAGGCTTTTTTGAAAAAGGGGATCATTTTTATTGGCAGCAAAAACGAGTAAAAAGCTTTTTTTGTACCAGAGATTGTTAGGTTCGGAGGTCAAGTTACGTTTCGGGTAGAGTATGACGAGATCGCCCGAAACGCCTCGCATGACGAGTCTTTCTACCTTTCTCGAAATCGTATGTGTGTGTGTGTGTGTTTTGAAATGGGGGCTTGAATGACAAGCTTAATCTTGGTTTGAATGACAAACGTTGATTAGGTGACTTTGTTTGAAAAGACGAGCGTTTGAATGACAAACGTCGGTTTGAGTTTGAAATGAGCGTTTGCGTGGCAAACGTCGATTTTGAACCGTGCGAGTCATTGTTAACGATTTTTACGGGAAAAATGCGTATTAAATGATTTTAAGTGTCAAATGGCGGCTTTGAGTTTGAAGATGAGCATTCGGAGGCCGAACGTCATTTCGCGCGTTTTGAAAGAGAGTTCGACGGACGAACTCCGGTTTTGAACCGGGCATTACATTGTTAACGATTTTTACGGGAAAAATACGTATTAAATGACATGCGATCAACGAATCGGGTTGCGACTCGGACTTTGAAAAGTAAATACTATCACAATCCAAACGGATCGGACTTGTAAATGACAGTATTTAAAGCGGTGTCAACGGAATCAAACGATCCGGATTCGTAAATGACGATCAACGAGGCCAAACGGCTCGGAATTGTAAATGACGATCAACGAGGCCAAACGGCTCGGAATTGTAAATGACGATCAACGAGGCCAAACGGCTCGGAATTGTAAATGACGATCAACGAGGCCAAACGGCTCGGAATTGTAAATGACGATCAACGAGGCCAAACGACTCGGAATTGTAAATGACATGAAAGTAAACGGAACGGGGTCGGAACGCCGTTTTAACCAGTGATTACTTCTCTTACGGAAAGAGAAGAGGATCGAGGGGCTAAAACGTATCGGACCCCGTTAGACGCAAGCGTCTACATTTTGATAACGGACGTTCGAAATAGTTATAGCGGCGCGCGTGGCAGAGACGGAACGGAAGATTCGAAGAGAGGGAGTTATACCTATGGCTAGGGTCGACTCCTTTGGCTCGGGAGGTGTGTACGGGACACGGAAAGTGATTCGAAAGGTTGTTTCGAAGTTGTAGGGTGCGTATTTGATCGAAATACGAAGGTTTCACGCGAATCGAGACAAAACGGGAGCTCGGGAAGGGTGAAAACCGGTTTGGCCCAGTGGGGTGGTGATTTTTGGTGTCAAAAAATCCTTTTCTTGCCTTTGACGACAACTTCTATTTATAGGGTGAAAATTGCGGTAGGAGTCCGTAGGACTTGGGTGAATTCGGGGTTTTGGGAATTTTGGAAATGCAGGGGACTTCTTTGGCAATTTCGGGAAAAGTGCACGGTGAGTCCGGCGGACTTGGCTTGCAAACCGGGGGCATTTTGGTCTTTTCCCTCTGAAATTGATTGAAGGGTGACTAGAGGGAGGTGGCATGGCTGCCACGTGCCCTACGAGTCACCCGGCCATGTGGGATTTTGTCCCTCGGTCGGTTTTGTCCGTTTTTAAAATAACGGTCAGGAAATGTCAAACGCCCGGAAAGTGCCGGAAAATGCGTTTTTCGAGGAAAGCCATACTTTTACGTGAGATGTCACGTGCTAAGTACGGTTCGACGTCGGGATGCACGGGGCGGTCCCGGGACGTCTCGTTGGCACAGCAACGGGGAGTTTAACGAGTTCCGGTTAACCTGGAGCGGGCCAGTTAACGGATTTCGGTTAACTTTCTGACGGATTTGAACGATCCGGATTTGGGTACTTACACAAGCACTTTTCCCCTTGTCACTCCGAAGGTGCATTTGGCAGGGTTTAGTCTCATGGAATGTTGTCTCAGCCTCTCAAAGAACTTTCGCGGGTCGACAAAAGTCTTGCCCATCCTCGCCTTTGGAGTGAATTATCATGTCGTCTACATAGACCTCAATCTCCTTGTGGATCATGTCATGAAAAAGCGCGGTCGTGCCCTTTGATAAGTAGCCCCGGCGTTCTTAAGCCCAAATGGCATCACTTTGTATAGCGATAAGTTCCCCACGGTGTGGTGAAGGCATCTTTTCTTGGTCTTCCTCGGCCATCTTGATGCGGTTGTAGCACAAAGCCATCAACGAAGGATTTTACTTCGTAGTTGGCGGTGGAGTCCACCGGGATGTCTATGTTTGGCAAAGGGTAATCGTCCTTGGGGTGGCCTTGTTCGGATCTCGAAAATCCACACCGGCGGCGCACCTTCCCATTGGCTTTGGTGACGGTCACAATATTGGACAACCATGTCGGATATTCGATGACTACGATGAATCCTACCCACGGTAGCTTCTCAATTTCTTCTTTGACTGTAGAGACCATTACGGCTTGATCTTCCTCAATTTACGCTTTGCGGCTTAGCATACGGTGCTAGAGGGATTACTGTGCTCTACTATCGAAGCTGTCTAGCCCCGGCATATCCTGTATGACCATGCAAACACGTCGACGTATTCTACGAGTAGATCGATCGGTGCTGTCCCGTTCAACCCCCTGGAAGAAGTTTCCAATATGTGTCTCTTTAGGTTCCTCGACGGTACCCAAGTTCACACTTGTCAAAACCTCCTCGGCGGCTTGGGCCCGGTTTTCCTCTTTTACGAAACCTTCTTAAAGATTTCTTTAATGTATTGTTCATTTAGTGTGTTTGCATCTTGTTCAAATGATTCATTATTAAGCATTGTTAAGTTTTGAGTTAATTTATCATTTGTTAAGTTGGCAATAAGAGGATACTCGGCCAAGATCTGTCATTTCATTCAAAATAAGGGGAAAGATGACATCGATTACATTTTGATAGTCCTCAGGCGTGAGGCGTGAGGCCTTCGGATGACTCAGAGGACTGGAATTCAAAGATTCTTGACTCGACTGACTCTGGACCCTACACTACTTATTGACTCTAGGGTATTTGACAAGGGTTGGACCGGGATCTCACTCCTTCTTCTTTGTTGCCACAGGGAGTAGCGATCTTGTCGGCGTTCTTGAGAAAGTTGGAGACTTCAAATTGATCAAAAACTTGCCGAAAATCATTGACGGGCCGGTCAGTCCCAAAATTGGAAAGATGGTGAGGGGAGCTAGAGTAGCTTGATGCAATCTCTCGGCGAGCTCGTCCGTGACAAGCTGGGCTCATTAGTGAAGAGTCGGCTCATCTTATCAATGCACTGCGATAACTCATTTTCTCTTCTTGATCTTGGACACCACGACCTTGTCGGTATAGCCAACAAGAGGGTTGGCACAGGATAATGCTTTGATGAAGTCTTCTTCGAAGGGATCTTAATTCTTCCTTGACTCGGCTACGTATTAATAGGCTTTACTCATTACGCTTCTAGATCTGCTAGCTTCTCATTGAATTTCACGATGGCCACAAATTCAGCACTTTCTGCTTCTAGAGGGTCACTGTCCATAGGGGTATCAGGCTGGACTGTGCTTTGAATGATGGGTTCCTTGGCGGGCTGTTTGGCATAACTGACATAGTAATCGAACTTGCCGGAAGGCTCTCCCAGAGTTCCGACGCTCTTGTCTCCGGCTTCATACCTTTCTTTTAATTTCTGCTGCGTAGACTTCCTCTTCTTCTTCTTTCTTGAAGGAGCGTCCTCATTAATCCATTCTTGATACTCGTATTCCAGACAATCCTCACAGTCGCATACATCATACCATATATGGGGCTTGGGTTGAACTGGGATGGCCTCTCCGACTACTTGGTCATTCTTGACTACCATGTTGGCCATTTTGACACTGGAAAGGCGACAAAGCGAGGATTACAGCGAATCGTCTGAGAATTCTACGCTAACAAGTCGGCGGACCCGGTGTTCTCGCCCACTTCTTTCTCGGCTGCGGGAAAGGGATAGGAAAGGTTTAGACTCGGGGTAGGTGTTTAGGAGTGAAGGCTCGGGCAATATGCAAATTAAGAATCTTCCGGTTTACTTAAAATCATGTCTTTTATTAATATCTATTTGGTTGAAAAAGGGAATTTGCCCTTCTTTTTCGCAACTACTCTAGATCCTGGATCAGTGGGTTCCGTCACTACGTCTATAAGCCCCTCGTATTCCACCTGTATTTCGACTTCCCAGGGTGGACAGCCCCGGGCGAGGGTCCTATAGGGCACGCGGATCCCACCGACCGAGAGTAAAAAAGGCTCCTAACGGGTCTAGCGGGTCATATGAACTTTCAACGCACGAGCGATGCGGATTATAGTCAAGGCAATACCGGGAAAGTCTCGTTTTTACGCATGGCCTTGATAGAATTTTTGGCAGAGTTTCGCTTGAGCGAATGACATTTTGACTTTCGGTAATGTCCGAGAAGATAATAGGCATGGGTCGGGCGGTAAAAGCCGGATGACACAGTGTCACATTGAACTTCGTTGCATACGCCGGGCGTGAGTCAGAATCGGAGTCAATGCCGGGTCAAGATCTTGCCAATTTTTCCTTGTCGGAATTTTGGCAGAGCTTCGCTTGAGCAAAAGATCTTTGGATTTTGTTGGGAAAGACTCGATCTCGACTCTTACGCATTCCGTGCGGGTCAAGGTCAAAGTCAATGTCGGAGTCAAGATCCTACCAATTTTTCCTTGTCGGAATTTTGGCAGAGTTCCGCTTGAGCGAAAATCTTGGCTTCCGTTATGAACTAAGGCTTGACCTTTACGAGGGTATGCAACTGGGCTATATGACACGGACTAGACCAAAAACCAACCAAAAAGTCACGGTTTTTTTGAAACGTGTGACACGGACTGTGCATTGGTCGACACTGGCTGCCATGGGGAGGTTGGAATGATTTCGTGCGGGCCCGGGAGCATCGTAAGGCTGTCCGTGATTGCAGCTGGAACCACCCCGGGTTTGAAGGACGTGCGTGCAAAGTGTACAGGATATATCAGGTGCGCATAGTGTGCGGTCTCCTAAAAATGTTCCTTTTTGAGTTAAAACAGAGATTTTCATAAATGTGTTTTAAAGGAATGATTTTCGGGACGGGAAGAATGCAGCAGATAAGCACGTAAATTTTCTAGGAGCCCCAGTCAGTCATGGAGCTGAGTAGCCTCAAGCTGCTAGGACTGCCAGATTAACCCTGATTTTTCCTGGTGGAATTGCCACTAAGGTCGCCCGGTCAGAATCCAAGGAGGATTGAGCCGTACGACTGCATGGATCAATTTTCCAGGTTCCACTCCTTTGCTATTTTTCGGGTTATTTCCCGTTCAAAGTATGCACAGATTCTAAGATGCAAATGATGCAATGCAAGGTAAAGAAATCAAGCACGATTAATGAAATCAGCGACGGGAGTCTAACCCGCTCAAAGGGAAAAAGCTTTCTTTTATTTTTTCAAAATGTTTTTTCGAAAAGGGGTACTGGTACGTGGGATTGTTAAACCACCGGTTATCTCAAGCCCCGGGTTAGGGAGCGATACAGGAAGGTTAAATGATTTCCACCTATATACCTAGTATCGATTTTTGTTTTGAAAATAAAAGCTTTTCTCCTTTGGGATGTCCCCAGCGGAGTCGCCAAACTGTGAATGTGTGCCCCAAATTTTTGTTTGTTTTATTTTGGAAATTCACGCGAGTTTGAAGACAACCGGTTTAATTTGAAAAACGGAGTCGCCACGCCATTTTGATTACCTCAAAACTTTGAAAAAAAGGTTTTATGGGTTCGGAGGTTAAGTTACCCCTTGGGAAGAACGGATCGTCGTTCACCCAAGGTGCCTTGCCGGAGCAAGTCTCCCAAGATTTCATTAATCGTGCTTGCTTGCGTGCTTTCTTGTGTGCATGTGTTTGAAAATAAGGGAGGGAATGTCCCAAGTCGTCTTCCGGACGTACAAACCATTTATTGGTTGTCGCTCGGGATTTCTTGGAATTTTATGTATTCGGGATTATGATCCCGTCCTCATCTTGGACTTGTGATCATCGCATTTTTAACCTCGGGACTTGCGTGATCGAGAGAATGACTCTCTTTATAGTCCAAAATGAGGTTCTTTAGGAAGGAGTGACCTTAGCCCATCAATCCTACACGTTAAGATGGGAGAGCTCATATAGATGCTTCAGACTCATCTTAAGTGATAATCGGAGATATAGGGTTCAAGGTTGTCCCTTTTCTAAAGAGATTATGAAACCTTTAATGGAAGGAACGATGTAAAAATAAGATCTTTTACATCGGTCCGTTCCAAGGTTACTAATGGGGGAATGGGGGAAATGCATGTAAAAATGACATTTTTAGTGAAAAGATGACATGTTTTAAGTTGCAAATGATGCATTTGATTCAAAGAAATGATCTTTATTGCAAATGATGCATAAAGATATGATTTTATGCAAAGGATGCACTTTTATGGGAAGAAATTAGCATTCATTATGCAAATGATGCATAAAGACTTTATTTTTGAAAAGCAAAAGATGCTAGTTTATGGTAAAGAAATGACTTTTTAAGCAAATGATGCACCTTTAATGTGAAAAGGAGATTTTGAATGCAAAGGATGTTAATTTTGAGTGCAAAAGGAATGATTTTGATGCATGAAAATAGGCTTTAGAGTGTAAAGGATGCACCTTTATGTATGAAAAATGGTATTTTAGTGAAAAAGATGGCATTTTTATGTATGAAGATACTATCTAAATTGGATAGACATCGAGATTATAGCATGATGAGGGTTAAAATCAGATTACCAACCGGACGTGATGAAGGTTACGCAAGCGGCTTAAGTTGTCGCGTGACATTAATCGCCTATGTCGCGTGACATACTTAGCCATTTGCAGAGACTTCATCAACTGGATTCAGAGGTATCAAGGCACCAATATGGCCAAGTTACTTCACTGATAGACCCCAAAAACATGTATATGATCATTTCAAGGGAGCATGTAAAGGTAAAAGCCAGATTACAAGTGAAAAGATGAAGTTTCTGCAAACTGGCCAATGTTGTCGCGTGACATAGGCTGCCTATGTCGCGTGACATACTTAGCCACTTTGTAGAAGCTACAAATGGGATTTGCGAGAGGTAACAAGGCATTAATATATCAAGTTACTTCACAAATAAATCTCGAGAGAGCAATGTTTATCAATAATGAACACTTCAAGAGGGTGTGGATATGAGGGATCCACACTCATCTCGAGTGTTCATGCAAAACAAGCCAAACCGGGGCTTTTACATGAAATGATATGCAAATGGATATGGATCTAAGCAATATGAGGATAAAGCATGCATCTTTAATCGAATACAACATTATCAATGCATTTAGCATAGAGATTTCACATATAATGAAGATAGAGGAAGGAAAAGGGTAGAAAATCGTTACCCTTGAAGACCACGACTCCCTATATCAAGTTAGATATAGGGGCCTTCAAAACAACAACCTCCAGGGGCCGAAATTGAGCCTTGATTCTTTGAGAACCCTTGGTTCTTTGAATGTGTGGGAAATGTGTGTGTGTATTGGTTGAATGGTGGGTGATTTGGGGAGGATTAGTGTGGTTTGGGAGGTATGTGAGGAGAGGAGAGTGCTTCCTGGGCGTATTCCCTATAGAGGGGGACTGAGGGGTGGAAAAGCTGTGTCCCAAATGAGAGGTGAAGGCCTCTATTTATAGGCTGCCTGCATGGGCTTGTTATGTTGCACGACATAAGTAGCCACTTCCAGATTCTTCTAGAAACATGCAAGGTGGCAAGCTTCTAGAAGTCTCCCTGGCTGGTTATGTCGTACGACATAAGTAGCCACTTCTGGATTCTTCTAGAAACATGCAAGGTGGCAAGCTTCTAGAAGTTTTCATGGCCTATTATGTCGCACGACATAAGTAGCCACTTCCAGTCCCTTCTAGAAATATGCAAGGTGGCAGTCTTCTAGAAGGGTTTTGGGATTAAGAAAAACGTGTTTCTTAATCACCAAGCATTCCCTTCAGCCCTTAAAAGGCTTGGAACATTTCTGAAATTATTCCGGAACTGTAGGAAAGTCGGGGAATTACCGGAAAAAATTACCGAAATTGCGGGGAAAATTAACCGGAAGGCATGAGCCAGATTTGGGTACTTACAACTGTCTCCATAGATAGTAGTGATAGTCCCATCATTAGACTGAAACTTGACACATTGGTGCAAAGTAGAGGCTACCCCGTTTATCCGATGGATCCAGGGTCGTCCTAGCAAAGCGGTAAACGAAATGGGGATGTCAATCACTTGGAAGTCTACATCCATGACCTTCTTTCCGAACCACAATTTTAGAGTTGCAATCCCCAAAATTGACCGAGCAGTGGAATCATAGGCCTTAATAGTTTTACTGGAAGGTTTCAAATCTGTAGGCTTCAAATCCAACAAATCCATCATTTTCGCTGGCAGGACATTCATTGCAGATCCTCCGTCAACTAACACCCTTGGTAACCGGCGCTCTTCCAACTGGACAGTCATGTAAAGGGGCTCATTATGATTAGCTCCATATTTCGGCAAATCCAGGTCGGTGAAAGTGATGATGTTTCCATAGTGAATACTTCCGATCATTTGGACGACCTCATCTGGGGTGACATCTATGGGCACCATGGTCTTGGCCAAAATTTCTTCTAGCTTCAACTTGTGAGGGTATGAGGAGGTTAACAGGGACCACAGGGAAATATTGGCTTGAGTACATTTCAACTGAGTCAACACGGGTCTTCCTTCTCGGAGTCTGGCTTTTCTGCTTCTGGTTTATAAGGTCTTTTGTCTGTCTTCGGTTCGAAGCTGGCATTTCTTTTGTCACCTTTAGGTTATTCCACACTCATCTGCCCAGACTGAGTCATCACATAGACGTTAGACTTCTCCAAGTCATTAGTCCTATCAAAAGATTCCATTAGCTCTTTCAGGGTTAAAGGCGGGCTTTTGCTGGCATATGGCCAACTCTGCTGATTAATTTGGTTCACAGCACTACCGGAGGTATAGGCAGCTTCCCGAATATGATCCCAGGTTACAGGCTTCCTGGCTTTTTCTGAATTCAGACTTCCCCATTGGCTTAGTAACTAGTTGATTTCAGTTTCTTCTTCCTCACTGAAAGCCTTGACAGTTTCATTCAAGCTTTTCAGAGTCAACATGCAATAGGAATTATCGTTCCTAGGGTTTGCACTACAAGAAAACAGGGCAACTGAAATGGAATTTTGCAACCGAATTGAAATCAGTTTCAGAACAGGGCAACTGAAAAGGAATTTTGCAACCGAATTGAAATCAGTTTTAGAGTAAAAAGTGCTCATTGAAAATTGACGTGCACAATTAATATTGCAACTCATATTGCAATGGAAAACCATTTTGTCGCTTCATGTTTCGGGATTGTAACGGTTTTTGAAACAGATGAACTTCTGTTTCAATTTTCTGTTTCAATTTCAGTTGCATTTTGCAACTGAATTAAAATCAGTTTCAGAGTAAAAAATGCTCATCGAAAATTGACGTACACAATTAATTTTGCAACTCATATTGCAATGGAAAACCATTTTGTCGCTTCATGTTTCGGGATTACAACGGTTTTTGAAACAGATGAACTTCTGTTTCAATTTTCTGTTCCAATTTCAGTTGCATTTTGCAACTGAATTGAAATCAGTTTCAGAGTAAAAAGTGCTCATTGAAAATTGACGTGCACTATTAATTTTGCAATGGAAACCATTTTGTCGCTTCATGTTTCGGGATTGCAACGGTTTTTTAAACAGATGAACTTCTGTTTCAATTTTCTGTTTCGATTTCAGTTGCATTTTGCAACTGAATTGAAATCAGTTTCAGAGTAAAAAGTACTCATTAAAAATTGATGTGCACAATTAATATTGCAACTCATATTTCAATGGAAAACCATTTTGTTGCTTCTGTTTCGGGATTGCAACGATTTTTGAAACAGATGAACTTCTGTTTCAATTTTTCGTTTCAATTTCAATTGCATTTTGCAACTGAATTAAAATCAGTTTCAGAGTAAAAGGTGCTCATTGAAAATTGACGTGCACTATAAATTTTGCAACTCATATAACTCATATTGCAATGGAAAACCATTTTGTCACTTCATGTTTCAGGGGAAAAGTTGGAGGAAAGAATGCCGCTTAGTTTTGCAATGATTTTTGAAACAGATGAACTTCTGTTTCAATTTTCAGTTTCAATTTCAGATGCATTTTGCAACCGAATTGAAATCAGTTCAGAGTAAAAAGTGCTCATTGAAAATTGACGTGCACAATTAATTTTGCAACTCATATTGCAATGAAAAACCATTTTGTCGCTTCATGTTTCGGGGGATAAGTTGGAGGGAAGAATGTCGCTTAGTTTTGAATAAATAAAACTATTTGAGATGTTAGTTAGTAGTGAATTTCTTTACAAAAACTTATATAAAAAAGTTAAGATTTTTAAAGAAATGAATGTATATAATTGAAAAAAGAGGGACGGACAATAGCATTTATTTTTTTTATTTTTAATTTTTTTGGATAAATAAAACTATTTGAGATGTTAGTTAGTAGTGATTTTTTTACAATAAGTTATATAAAAATAGTTAAGAATTTTTAAAGAAATGAATGTATATAATAGAAAAAAGAGGAACGGACAATAGCATTTACTTTTTTAATTTTTTTATTTTTTTGGATAAATAAACTATTTGAGATGTTTGTTAGTAGTGAATTTTTTTACAAAAAGTTATATAAAAAAGGTAAGAATTTTTAAAGAAATGAATGTATATAATAGAAAAAAGAGAGACGGACAATAGCATTTATTTTTTAATTTTTTATTGGATAATTAAAAATATTTGAGATGTTAGTTAGTAGTAAATTTTTTTACAAAAAGTTATATAAAAAAGTTAAGATTTTTTAAAGAAATGAATCTATATAATAGAAAAATTAGGGACGGACAATAGCATTTACTTTTTTATTTTTTTAATTCTTTTTTGGATAAATAAAACTATTTGAGATGTTAGTTAGTAGTGAATTTTTTTACAAAAATTTATATAAAAAAAAAGTTAAGAATTTTTAATGAAATGAATGTATACAATAGAAAAAAGAGGGACAGGCAATAGCATTTACTTTTTTAATTTTTAAATTTTTTTTTGATAAATAAAACTATTTGAGATGTTAGTTAGTAGTGAAATTTTTTAAAAAAAATATATATATAAAGTTAAAAATTTTTAAAGAAATGAATGTATATAATAGAAAAAAAAAGGGACGGACAATAGTATTTACTTTTTTAATTTTTTAAATTTTTTTTGGATAAATAAAACTATTTGAGATGTTAGTTAGTAGTGAAATTTTTTACAAAAAGTTATATAAAAAAGTTAAGAATTTTTAAAGAAATGAATGTATATAATAGAAAAAAAGGGACGGACAATAGCATTTTACTTTTTTAATTTTTTTTTTGATAAATAAAACTATTTGAGATGTTAGTTAGTAGTGAATGTATATAATAGAAATTCAAAACAATTCTTTTTTTTTTTGGAAGCAAGCTAAGGACTTCCCTTTCTCTCCAATTTTAAACTCGAAAGCAGGCCCTAATTGCTTGTCCGTTTGAAATTCAAAACAATTCTTTTTAACAATGAGACCTTTTTTTTTTTGGGGAGGGGGGGAGTGTACGAGAACGGTAAACTCTTTTCTTTGGATGGAGGGAGTATGTTTCCAAACTAGATGATCAGTTTCTCATTTGAAACTGTTGGGTTGACTTCTACTGGATCACATATGCTTCTGTTTCATTTTTTTTTTCTATTCTTGCTACAAATGCATCTGAATGTTCTTATCTCGACCACCTTCATTTATTCAAGATAGTGTTTGTTCATTGCTCAATTTTCTTTCTTGTAAATCAAAGAAACTCCAGTGATTGTCCCATACTCCCCTGTCCAGAAAATTAAAGTCTCTGTGACAACTAAAACTTCTTGTTGAAGATGAATGCAATTTACCCAATTTATCATTGTTCAAATGCTGGGGCTGTTACATGTTCGTGTCTCGGGATTGATCTTCAGATTTATTCACCATTGAAGTTGGCGGTGGCTTATTGGCGGCGGCTGGTGGTGGTGTTTGGTGATGGCCTTTGACAGTCAAGGAAATAGGAAATTGTACATGTATTTTGACATTTTTATTTGAGAAATTTATGTAAATTGATTATTATTCCTAATTTGGGAAATTTGACTTTGAATGAAATTTTAGTTGTATTTTGATATTGTTAACAGATGTATTTTGACATTTTTGAGCATAGATTATTCATGTTTTATAAATGTATTATGTTCATTAAATTAATTATTAATTTTTAGTAATATTATATATATATATATATATATATATATATATATATATATATATATATATTTTAAAATATATTTTAAAATATATATATATATTAATATATATTTTAAAATATATATATAATTTTTGATAATATAAAATGCAAATTTAGCGACGAAAATATCCGTCGATAAAATCCTCAATAATTTGGCATATAAAAAAACAATTAAATATTGAAATTTTTTAATAAATATAGCGACGTACTTGGAACAGAAAAATCAGTTGCAAATTAGGTTGCCTACTTGATACTAAAAATTTCAGTTGCCAATTTAGTTTTACTTAACATATTTGAAACTGAACAATCAGTTGCAATTAGAAACAGAAATAAACCAGTTGCAAATTTTAAAAATAGAAATAACATATTTGAAATAGAACAATCAGTTGCAATTGAAAACAGAAATAAATCAGTTGCAAATTTTAGAAACAAAAATAACATATTTGAAACAGAACAATCAGTTGCAATTAGAAACAGAAATAAATCAGTTGCAAATTTTAGAAACAGAAATAACATATTTGAAACAGAAAAATCAGTTGCAATTAGAAACAAAAATAAATCAGTTGCAAATTTTAGAAACAGAAATAAATCAGTTGTTGTTTGCAACGGATGTAAAAATTGTCCTAGGAAGCACATTGCAATAGAAATTGCAACTACTTTTTCCGTTGCAAGGATTTTGCAACCCAAGAAAGCCTTGCGACTGCCTTTGCAACGGAAATTTTCGGTTTCAAACATCAATTTGCAACCGATTTTCCCGATTTGCAACCGAAAAATCCATTTCAGTTGCCCTGTTTTCTTGTAGTGTTGGAGGTTTGCTAGTGGCTTCCTCATCTTGCCATAGCAACTTTTTCAACAAAGCAGGGTCACATTCCTCATCACTGTCAAGCATATCCCTTCTTTCCCTCAGGGTCAACCTTCCGACGGCATCTTTGACATTGGCCAAACACTTCCTAAAATGGAAGATTCCATCGCCGATAAGGGTTTCTGTGGGGTTGAACCTTGTGGCAGGTTTCTGGTCCTTACTTACGGGAGGTTTTTCTGGGCTATTTGGCTTCTGGGCTAACCATTCTTCTACCATTCCTTCCAGCATTTCAACTGTATCTTCCTCAGTCTCACTACAATAGCTTATGTTGGAACTTTCGTCCTGGCTCTAGTGACCAATGATGGCAAAGGAAGGTCGGGATATTTGGCGCCATATAAGGGGTACTCTGGGCTTTTCTTCCGACATAGGGAGTACCAAGAAAATGTCATTGTCGTCATAAGATAGGAATGGGACCGGGGTCACTTCGAACTTTAAGACCCTTTCTAGGGCTTCCATGCATTCTTTCTCGGATAAAGTCTCAGGGGTGACCCTTAGTATCGCAATAGAGTCCACTCTTCCTGACGGAGGTTCAATCTCAATGACACTTACGTGTTCTAGATCAGCGGGTGGAGCCCACTTCCCTCGCTCAGCTAAAGCTTCGATCAAGTTTCTCCATACACCAACCAGGTCTTTATAAGGAGTATTAAATTGTAAGATGTGGAATTCATACCCTGCCTCGTCTGAGCTTGCATCCATTTTCTCTTCTAAGCCCTTGCAAAGGTGACAGTCACACTTTGAGGTAATACAGTCCTCATTCCCAGGCCTGTGATTTTCTACCCCATCTGGTCCTTCGGGTTTCACTCCCAATGGCTCTACGTTCATACCCTCTACCGAGTTGTCATCATCACTGTAAATCCATCCATTTCTATTCTTATTTCCGACTGACTCTTCACTGTCACTGTCTGGGAGAGAGGCAAACTCACAAGCGTTGTCAAAGTTAGAAAGGTCAGGCTGGTACTGGAGTTTTGAGATCAGATGATTTGGTTTGTACTGAGGAGAAGGGATGAATCCCCTGGGATAATGAAGAGACTGAGTGACTGGGGTGGCCGTGGCATTTGTTCTCTGTTGGTAGTGAACAAAGATGGGTCTTATCTAAGGAGCCGAGGGTGTTGGAGCCCTGATGGCCTGGGATATTGGAAAGGACTGAAAAGGGGTAGTCCATGGTAAGGGATCATATGTGGATGGAGGAGGGCATTGGTTATAGGATGGAGGAGCTGAAATCCCTGCTTCTAGAGTCTCATCTTCTACCATGACCAAGGAACCATTGGCTTCGATCACTATCTGAACCCCATGATGGCGGAGCACATCGATAAGCATGGCTTGCTATTCCTCATGGACCTTACGACTGTTTTCCAAGGCTAAGGCTAGCTCTTCCTCCCTAGTCACCGGGTTACCCAAACCACTGCTGTTTTCTGTCAACTCTACCATTCTGACTCTCTGGGATGACGACCCTGACGATTCTGACGAACTATCTGAGATTTCTGCACTGACAAGCCGCTGACCCGGTATTCTCACCCACTTCTTTCTCGCTGCGGGAAAGGGATAGGCAAGATTTTGACTCGGGGGTATGTGTTTAGGCTGAAGGCTCAAGTAATATGCAATTAGGAATCTTCAAGTTTACTTAAAACAATGTCTTTTATTTATTTCTATTTGGTTGGAAAAGGGGTTGCCCTTCTTTTTCTCAACTACTCTAGATCCTGGATCAGTGGGTTCCGTCACTACGTCTATAAGCCCCTCATTTTCCACCTGTATTTCGACCTCCCAGGGTGGACAGCCCCGGGCGAGGGTCCTATAGGGCACGCGGATCCCACAAACCGAGAGAGAAGAACGGTCCTAGGATCTAGTGGATCATAGGAACTTTTAACGCACGAGTGATGTGGATTATAGTCAAGGCAATGCCGGGAAAGTCTCGTCTTTTAGCCTCAACAAAATTTCGGCAGAGTTTCGCTTACGCGATAGACATTTTGACTTTGGCATTGTCCAAGGAAAATAAAAGGCATGGGTCGGACGGTAAAAGTCGAATGACACGGCGTCACATTGAGCGTTGTTGCATACTTTGTGCAAGTCAAAGTCAAAGTCAATGCCGGGTCAAGATCTTGCCAATTTTTCCTTGACGGAATTTCGACAGAGCTTCGCTTGCGCGAAAGATCTTGATTTTTGGCATGGACTCGGGCTTGACTCTTACATACCCCGTGCGGGTCAAAGTCAAAGTCAAAGCCGAGGTCAAGATTCTGACAATTTTTCCTTGGTGAAATTTCGGCAGAGTTTCGCTTGCGCGAAAGATCTTGACTTTCGGCATGGGCTAGGGTTTGACCTTTACGGGGGTATACAATGAGGCTGTATGACACGGTCTAGACCAAAAACCAACCAAAAAAGTCACGGTTTTAAAAGTGTGACACAGACTAGTACATTGGTCGACACTGGCTGCCATGGGGAGTTTGGGATGATTCCGTGCGTGCCCGGGAGCATCGTAACACTGTTCGTGACTGCAGCTGAACAACCATCCCAGGTTAAAAGGACGTGTATGCAAAGTGTACAAGATATATATGGTGTGCGTAGTGTGTGTGGCCTCCTAAAAATATTCCTTTTTGAGTTAAAATAGAGATTTTCATAAATGTGTTTTAAAGGAATGTTTTTCGGGACGGGGGAAAATGCAGCAAGTAAGCACATAAATTTTCTGGAGCCTGGCTAGACTTAGGACTGGATAGCCCCAAGCTGCCAAATCTTCCAGATTAACCTCAGAAAGTGTCATGGTGGAACTGCTAGAGAAGCCGTCCGGCTATGATCCAGGTAGATCAAGCCGTCCGGCTGGATCTAGCAGTTTTCCAGGTTTCAATTTTTTCATTTTCAGACTGCTTTCCTGAGCATTTGGGCAACTTTCAGCTTCAGAATGGTCCCTGTTTATCACATCAGAGTATGCACAATCCAAAACCCAAGATGCATGCAATAATAAAAAAGAAATACAAGCACAAAAATCAGATCCGTGGAGAAAGGCTATCCCTCGTAAATGTTTCCAACGCTTCTTATGAGAAAAGAAGTTTGAAAACATTTACATGTCCCCAGCGGAGTCGCCAAACTGTGAATGTCAGCCCATCGCGGATCGAACCATTTTTTTTAAAGGGTCGCCGTTTCACCCCAGTTTGAAGACACCGGTTTATTGAAAAACGGAGTCGCCACGCCATTTTGATTTCCTTAAAACTTTGAAAAAAAGGAATAGGGTCCGGAGGTTAAGTTACTCCTTGGGAAGAACGGATCGCGTTCACCCAAGGAGCCTTGCCAAAGGCAAGTCTTCCTAGATCCAATTTTTGTGCTTGTTTTGTGTGTTCGTGTGTGAGGTGAGTTTTGAAAAAGGGAGGGAATGTGCCAAGTTATCTGCCGGACGTATAAACCATGAGAAGGTTATCGCTCGGGATTACTTGGATTTGATGTGTTCGGGATTTTGATCCCGTGCTCATCTTGGACTTATGATCATCATTATGTGACCTTTTTACCCTCCCGTTGGAATAATCAACCATAGTAGGCGTAAAAGCCTTGGTGTATCTTAAACCAACGTTCTTCGAGACTCGGCCATATGTGATCAAGAGAGAGGGACACCTTTTTATAGTACAAGAATGAGACTCTTTAGAAAGGAAGAGTCTTTGCCCATCAATCCTACATCTTGAGACGATTTGAGCTTAGTAGGGACATTTGTGCTCGTCTCAAGTGATGATCGGAGATGTAGGGGCTAAGATTCATCCGCTTCTAAAGGGACTTCGATTATGGCATTTTAGTGGCGGAAACGATGTAAATATGATGTCTTTATCCCAATCCACACCACGGGATGCTTCAAGTACCAAAGGGACTAGGGGGAGGGGTATAAAGATTGGATCTTTATACTCATCCTATGTCTTTCGTGCCTTAAAAAGGTCACTAGACAATCCTTGGAGAGTGATCCAACCTAAAGGCACATGGGGGGTGACTTTGGAGAGTAAAGATTGCATTTTTATGAAATAAATGTAATGAACATTATGAGAACTAAAGACATAAATATAAAGGGAAGACCTTTGAGGCTTTCCTATGTCCTTTAAGAATCTTATGAGGTGGACAATCCTTGGAAGCAAGGTCAAGGGAAGGGGGAGACATTATAAGAGTAAAGATGACATTTTTATGTAATAAAATGGGACTATTTCACATCATCATGTGGTGAATCCTCCCTAGAAAAAGCCACGTGTGGACCCTTGTTCATCCTTGGGAAGGAATTCCCCATGAATCATTTGTATAGGGGAAAAGGGGAAATGATGTCTACATGATAAAGATGGTAACTTTATAGCAATATATCAATATTAATGAAAAGTAAAGGCAATAGAGATGACAAGTAATGAATATGACAAGGTAAAAAAGAGTATTTTAAGAGGAAAGGAAGGAGAGATTACCAATGGTGGTTCTCTCTATCTCCCTTGGGTGTTTTCCTAATGTAGGAGTAGTTTGGAGACGATTTATGGAGGAGGGAGGTGATTTTTGAGAGGCTCAAGTTTCTGAGAATTCGTGGAGTAATTTTGGCAGAGTAACAATGCTCAAATGTTGTTGTTAAAATGGGTAGAGGAGGCCTCTATTTATAGGCTGATTTGTGTTTCCTAATGAAGCCGTGCGGCATTAACCATTGGCAAAAGAAGTCGTCCGGCGTTATCCGTCGATGACTCAGCCTGCTTCTAGATTCATGCAAGGTGGCAGCTGGAAGCTTCATTCCAGCGAGGGACTGTTTGGAATTTTAATTCCTAGCATGTCCTTCCCCCTTGGACAGTTTGGAAAAGTTCCAGAATTGCCCCTGAACTTTAGGAAAGTTCGGGGAATTGCCGGGAAACTTAACCGGAAGGCATGAGCCAGATTTGGGTACTTACAACAGCAACACTGCTTTGAATAGCAAGATATTCCAGCTCAGCAAATCCCCTCACGTGCCACCTAGAAGCTACATCAGAGATGAGGTGATCAGTTTCTACCCGGACGAACTAGCAACCAATGTAGCGGCCAGAGAGCAAGTTCTCGTTATCCCAGGGTTAATTGATGGGTGTACGACGAGCAGACTCTTGGTAGATACTTGGGCCTGCAAAGATATTCTATTTTACAAGACGTTCAAGGAGATGGGGCTATCCAAGAAGCAGCTTTCACGTTATGACGGTCGACTGGAAGGCTACCAACCACAGGGTCGATGCCAAGGGACAGATCGAGTTGGACGTCGACATAGGCCAACATCCTTACAGGGTAGTCTCTGAAGTAACATTTATTGTTATTGATGTGAATAGTGATTATGCTGCTACTTTGGGTATCTCTGGCCAGGTCGCACTTGGAATGGTGTCCTCAATCCCCCATCAACGAGTTAAGTTTCCCACACTAGCTGGAATCGGTTGTGTGCAAAGTACAGCTCGAGCATACCTTGATCATGTCCTTCAAATGAGAAAGAAGAGGGAACTAGAGGTTGAAACTGCTGAGGGATTCTTGAAGATGTCAAAATTTGTCACCACAACTTCCCGACTATCTACGATCACCTGCGTGGAAGAGGCGACCTATCACTCACATGACGAGGTCATGACTGAGCCGACACGTCCCTCCAAAATCACCATGGTCAATTTGGATGAAGTTATGGTCGACCAAGTCTTCATAGGCTAGTTATGCCTACAGATCGACAATAACTCGGGGGCCACTACCGATGAGATCGCAGCTGAGCTAGATGACATGATCGTTGAAGAAGCTCCACACTTGGGGGGCCGAAGAAAAATAGAGGGTTCGAGAGATCATTATCGAGACCCTACAATTTAGAGATGGTCCGATACTAGAAGCTGTTGACGAGCTAGAAGCTGTGGACGAGCTAGAAGCAGTGATAACAAATCCTTCCTATCCCGAACAAAAAATTCAGATTGGTAAGCAATTTTCAGCCGGAGAAAGAGTAGAGATCTTCGATCTACTAAGGGAGAGCAATGATGTCTTTGCTTGGCGAGTAGAGGATATGAAAGGAATCAAGGAAGAGGTCGATGTTCACAGGTTGGAAGTCAACCCGACCATGAAGTAGAAAGCACAGAAACTGAGAAGCTTTGCTCGTGAAAAGGAGGAGGCAATCAAACTTGAGGTACAAAAAATTTTAAGTGCAGGTATCATCAAGGAAGCTATTCACACCACCTGGCTAGCTAATGTGGTCATGGTAAAGAAATCTAATGGCAAGTGGAGGATGTGTGTCGACTTCACCAACCTAAATCTAGCCTGCCCCAAGGATAGCTACCCTCTGCCTCAGATTGACAAGCTCGTAGACTCTATAGCTGGGCACACCACATTAATCTTCCTCGATGCCTATTCAGGTTATCATCAGATCAAGATGCACGAGGACGATATAGTGAAGACGACTTTCCAAGTTGCTGGGGGTATTTACTGCTACAACATGATGCTGTTCGGGTTGAAAAATGCAGGAGCGACCTACCAGAGGATGGTGAACAAGGTCTTTGCCTCACAAATTGGCCGAAACATGAAGGCCTACGTCGACGATATGGTCATCAAAACAAAGGTCGGACGTCACGTGGTCGACCTAAAGGAAACGTTCGCCAATTTACGAGCAAACGACATGAAGCTTAACCCGAGCAAGTGTGTATTTGGAGTAGCAGCTGGAAAATTTCTTGGTTTTATGGTTTCACAGCGAGGTATTGAGGCAAATCCTGAGAATATCAAGGCTTTGGTCGACATGCAGGAGCCTACAAGTATCAAGGAGATGCAGCGACTTAATGGTAGGGTGGCAGCACTAGGTCGCTTTATAGCCAAGTCGGCAGAAAGATCTCTCCCCTTCTTCAAATCATTAAGGGGGACGAAAAATTTTGAATGGACGGCCGAATGTCATTCGTCGTTCCAGCAGCTTAAGGAGTATCTCGCTGCTCCACCCTTATTGAGCAGCCCCACCGTTGGAGAAACTTTGTTCATATATTTATTTGTGGGCGACCAATCCGTAGCTGTTGTTCTAGTTCGAGAAGAAGGAGGGCTTCAGAAGCCCGTATATTATGTTAGCAAGGCCTTGTCCGATATGGAAGGCAGATACTATAATGCGGAGAAGGTAGCATATGCCTTGATCATAGCTTCCAAGAAGTTACGAGATTATTTTCTAGCTCACCCGATTGTCATGCTCACTAACACACCCCTGAGGAAGATCCTACATAAGCCAGAAAGTTCAGGCCGCTTACTCAACTGGTCAATTGCTCTCACAGAATTCGACATTGAGTATCGGCCTCGAAAGGCATTGAAAGCTCAAGCCTTGGCAGACTTCTTGGGCGAGCTGACGTTCACCAAGGAAGATAGCGAGGTACGAGTTCAGAAGGAGAAAGCCAAAGGAAAGGAACCAGAGGCCCAGTCTGCCACCAGTCTACCCGACGATTGCTGGAAAATATACTCTGATGGGTCGGCAACAAAGAGCGTTAGCGGAGCTGGGATTGTGTTGATCGAACCAGAATCAGGGACAGTCTACGAGGAAGCATTGAGATTCAAGTTCGAAGCTTCTAACAACCAGGCAGAATACGAAGCTTTGGTCGCAGCTATCGAATACGCCAAATGTTTTGGGGCGACCAAGATTATGGCTTACTGTGACTCGCAGTTGATAGTCAACCAAGTCAGAGGAGAGTACGAGGTGCTAAACCTCACTTTAATCAAATACTGCGACCTGGTGAATGAACTGATAAAGGACTTGGAATTCTGGGAAATTCAGAGGATTGGTCGAGAAGACAATGAATTGGCCGACCTACTTTCAAAGCTGGCCACTTCAGACGAACAACATGAAGAACCCATCTCCTACCTCGAGCATCCGGCTTATGAAAGGGTTCAAATTCAGTTCTTGGAGGATACTACTAGAAATTGGGTCTACACCAAATGTTGGATCGAAGAAATGAGAGCTTATTTGGAGAGTTGCGAGCTACCTGATGACGAGAAAGCAGCTCGAGCTATCAAGAAAAAGGCTCCGAGGTACGTCATTCAAGGAAACATGCTCTTCAGAAGGTCCTACACCAAGCCACTATTAAGATGCGTTCACCCCCAAGAAGTCACTCAATTAATGCATGAGGTGCATAGTGGGGTTTGTGGTGGACACCCGGGGGCCAGAACTTTGGCCGAAAAGTTGATTACATTGGGTTATTATTGGCCACATATGAGGGCTGACGCTCACGACTTTGTTCAACAATGTGACCAGTGTCAGAGATTTGCCAACCTACCTCACTTGCCTACGATCGAGCAAACTCCGGTGATCGCTACTTGGCCTTTTGACATGTGGGGAGTAGATTTGATTGGACCCTTCCCACCCGCCCGTGGAAACTGCAAGTATGTGATCGTTGCTATAGATTATTTTACGAAGTGGGTCAAAGCCAAGCCATTAGCCAAAATCACAGAAGAAAACGCCATCAATTTTATTCACGACTTCATTTGGTGCCGCTTTGGGATACCTCGAGCTATCGTGCCAGATAACGGGCTACAATTCTCCCGTGCTTTCGAGGAAGAAATGAATCTAGTAGGAGTCAAACATTGGCAGTCATCTATCGCTTATCCTCAAGGTAACGAATAAGCTGAAGCTGCAAACAAGCTCGTCCTGTCTGCACTTAAGACAGGTTTGGTCGGTCGACGTAGCAACTGGTTGGACGAAATCCCCCTTGCTCTTTGGGCAGTTCGCACAACCATTCGGTGGGGCCCCACGGGGGAACCCCATTCACTATTACATACGGATCAGAGGTCATGGCACCAGCCAAGCTGCGATTTCCTACGGCCAGAGTAGTTTTCTTTGACCAAGAGCAGAATGACACCAACAGATTGATCGACTTAGATATGATTGATGAGAAGCGAGATACAGCTCATTTGCGGATGGTCAATTACAAGCAGAAGACAAAGAGTTACCACGATAAGAAAGTGAAAGTGAGATCGTTCCAAGTAGGCGACCACGTGTTAAGGAAGATCGAGTCAACTGGAAGAAGGACTCAGATGAACAAATTATCTCCCAACTGGGAAGGTCCCTACATTGTCACTCGAATTATCAAGGAAGGAACTTACATGATCGCCCATCTAGACGGTGAAGAATTGAAGCACCCATGGCATGCTACCCATCTTATCAAATACTACTTCTAGTTCAATTTTCTAGTTCAGTTTCAAAGATTAGTTTCCGTTTTCAAGTTTGAGTTTAGTTCTAGTCTAGCTCTCCGTTCTCGATGTAACCGTGCTTCTACTTCAATAAAAAGTTGCAGTTCTATTCCAACAAAAATTGTGTTACGTTTGTGCATCATTCTAACAAGCTCGACTCTTAGTCAGCTTCGTTCCTTTAACAGGTTCGACATCTAAGTCAACCTCGTTTTATTAAAGCTTGACTCTTAGTCAGCTTCGTTCCTTTAAATAGGTCCGACATCTAAGTCGACCTCGTTCTAACAAGCTCGACTCTTAGTCAGCTTCATTCCTTTGAACAGGTTCGACATCTAAGTCGACCTCGTTCTAACAAGCTCAATTCTTAGTCAGCTTCGTTCCTTTAACAGGTTCGACGTCTAACTCAACCTCGTTCTAACAAGCTCGACTCTTAGTCAGCTTCGTTCCTTTGAACAGGTCTGACATCTAAGTCGACCTCATTTTAACAAGCTCGACTCTTAGTCAGCTTCGTTCCTTTAACAGGTTCGACGTCTAAGTCAACCTCGTTCTAACAAGCTCGACTCATAGTCAGCTTCGTTCCTTTAAACAGGTCCGACATCTAAGTCGACCTCGTTCTAACAAGCTCGACTCTTAGTCAGCTTCATCCCTTTAAGCAGGTTCGACTCTTAGTCAATCTCGTTTTCAAAACTATGCAAGTATTAGGTCGACTGTGTTATTAAAAACTAGTCTGATCAAAAGTTTGTAGCGACACACTTGTCCTACTAAATCTAGCTCAACATATATACATGCTAAGATCAAAAGCATAAGATTCAAAGTGTCAAAGGTCAGCTACGATTAAATAAAGCTCAGTCCCCCAAAACGGGCCAGGACTAGAGCTAGCAAAATATTACGAGTTAAAATTGCCTCCCAAAAAATTGGGCCAAGGCATCAACATACACAAAGCAAAAAATAATATTGTTTTGGGACTTGTTTCATTACATAACCATTCAAATGTTCAAAGAAAAGTCAAGTAGAGGGATCGGCTTCAACTTGATTGTTGGCAGTAGCCAGATCACCCAAGTCTTTCTCCTGTTACTGGGGGTCATCAAGCTTGTCGGATTCAGTGAACGTGTACTTGGGAGTGTCGTCTTCAAAAGCTAGCTCATCAGGTTCCTCAAGCTCCTTCAATATAGTGCTGAAGTTGACAGGCTCGACAGGAGGAGGTACCCAAGGCTCTGCTACTATACCTTCATCATCTTGGGCAATGGTAGCCAAGTCATTTTCATTATAGGGCACTAGATGGTGGTCTTTACGAGCTGCTACATCGTATTGATCTTTTGAGGCCCATTTGGCTAGCTATTAAATAGATATATCAAAGGAGGGGTCCACGGGGATGCGTCGAGCCATGTGGCACCGACCCACGTCGAAGAACTACCTGGCTTTCTCTATGACATAGTCGTGGCATTCGTCGCCTTCTTTGTAAGCCTTCACTGCAGCCTTTCTAGCAGCTTCCTTGGCAGCCTCCACAGCAGTTTTCATCTCCTCTTCCCATTTTTGACGAGCGGCTTGGAAGTCATCAGTTTTCTTAGTCAGCATTGAGGTACTCTCCTCCAACATCTTGGTCGCCTTCTGCAAGTCATGATCCACATTCTCCTTATAAACTTTGGCTGCTACAAGCTCTTTCTTAACACTTCCCAGTTCCCCCCAAGCATCGCCTTGGTCTTCAGAGCGTCATCCTTCACAAGCTTCATAGACTCATAGGCCGAGTCCAAATCAGAGTGCTCCTCCTTCAGCTTGGCATGCTCTCCCTTTAACTCCTCCAGCTCATTATTCTTCCTGCCCAACATCGTCATGGCCAGTCTCTCCTGCTCCTCAGCCGCTTTCCAGTGGTTGGTAGCTAGCTCGATCATGGCAAGAGACTACAGTGAAAAGACCAAAGGATCATCTCGAATAAAGAAGGACTCATGGGAATATACGAGCCAAAAGAAAGCATGATAGTTTTTAAAATTAAGGTAAAGTATTACCTCAGAATGGATAAGCCCCGACCTGGCTTGGAAAGTCTCTGTAGTTAGTCCCTTGCTAGTGAGCTTATTCACCAGGTCCTGATCAGCAGCTCGCCTCACTACGACCTTCCTAAACTCCAGCTCCGCGTATTCTCTGCACAAGCTGTCTACCCCCGTCAGCGAAGGAACATTGCTCAACTTGTCAACACAAGCCTGAACCAGCTCGGGGTAAGACACTTGGAGGGTTGGTGGTTGAAAGTTGCTAGTAGTAGCACCCCCTTGATCGGATCGGAGTTTGGGCTCAGACCTCTTCTTCTTGCTAAAGGGGGCGTCGTCGTTTTCTTCCTCCTCATCAACATCAATCACCGGCGTCCTGGCCCTAGACTGGGCTCTAGTCCTAACATGAGGAACCTCTTTCGTCAGCTCCAAAGTTTGCTCAGTCCCCTCATTCTCAGCAGCAGTAACCTCCTGGGCATCACCATCAGTCGTCTCCACCTCCAACTGCTCAAGCTCCTTTTCTACAGGGATGAACTTGTCAGTCTCTTGATCAACCAGTTTCAAAAGCATCTGGCGCTCTACAGCCTCTCTCTCAGGGCTCTCTCGGGCATTGGCAATCCCACACCTCTTCTTGCTCTTCCTTATGTCAATAATGCGGCCCATGTTAGCCTCTTGTTCAGGAGTCAGAACTGCACAAGACCGAAATAACAAAGTGTTAGCTCGACAAATAAAAGTTCTACGTACGAGCTAAAAGTTCTACGTACGAGAAAAATATGTAAGAGCTACAAGTTCTACATACGAGTAAGCTATGTACGAGCTAAAAGTTCTACATACGAGCAATCAATGACGAGTTAAGAGATAAAGGCGAGTAAACACTTACCACCAAAATGGTCCACTTTGTACCTACAATGGTCTGGCTCCTTTTTGCATTCATGGCATTGACTTTCAAACCTGAACATGCCCCCCTCATAGGTAATCCAATCAGGGTACCTTAAGCATCTAACAATGAGGACCAAGGGCGCAACATCCCCCGTACCCAGCATCATCCCAGCTTGGATATAGTTGTTCTTGGTAGTTCCTAAAATGTCCCAACTAATGGGTCCCCTATTTGATACCTCGACTAATTTCTTATACAGCTCGGTGCTCCAGTCAGGCTCCCAATAATCCTCTTCCTTTACAACCTTGGATTCAGTATTGGGCAAGGGGAACTCCCATCCTCTCCTACTCTCCACTACCATCACGTGGGAATTCCAACCACTCACTTTATTGGGAAGGTTGACAAACAGCTTGGGGGCATTTGGTTTGGAGGGGGTGCTAATTCCCAGGTTGGTCTTATCAGTTTTGACACTAAAGAACTCCCTAAAAATAAAGGGCTCATAGCCTAGAAACCTACACATCATGGCAAAGCACATCAAGACTCTGCAAGTGTTAGCTCCCAGTTGGAGAGGTAGGGCATTCATACACTCCAAGAATTCATTAATAAAAGGATCTAGTGGCAGTCTTAGGCCAGCCTCGAATTGGCCATAAAAGAAGGCCACCCTAGTGGGATCTTTAGTGAACGTGTCACCAAACAGAGACATGAACTCTTTCTTGCTGAAGTGAGTCACGTTGAACTCCTTCCCATCTACCTCGCAAAAATCGTAAACTATGGCTACTCGAGATTTCGAGTTCCTCTTCCCTCGAAGTGGTTTTGGGGGTACATAGCCTCTTTTATTCCTCCCAGGTGCAACGGAAGATTCAAACGCATCCACAATCCGTGGTCTAGAAGAAGTAGAAGCTGTAGCTCCCCCTTAAGCTGTCATATCTGTACAAGAAGAAGAGGAAACAGGGGAATCAGATCTATGCTCATATTCAGACAACCTACCTAAGGACGACCTAGATTCCCCTGGGAAACCCTTTCTATTCCTAAGGAAGGAAGTCTTGTTGGGATCATGGACATAAAACAGTGATATATGGTCGAGTAACTTGTGGAAAAGATGAAAAGATACAACATTTGGGTCGTCTATTCCTAAATCTCCCAAGTTCTCTCCTATAGGCAATCCTATTTCGCTAAAAGTCAATCCCCACCTTGTCAAGATGGAAGCACACTCAGTTATGACCATCTCCTTCCACACTCCCCCTATGTGCTTATACACTCGGTGATTAACGGTGCAATACTCATACCAGACCCCAGGTTCGCAACTAAAGGTTCTAGCCATGGCAAAAATCAAAGGAAAAATACAAAAGTAGACGGAAAATCAAGGAAATCGAAGAATACCTTAAATTAAGTTGGGGACGAAGGTCGTGCGAACGAAATAAAGGGCAAAGGGCACCGGAAACCAAGAGCTTCGCCTTATCTGCTGCAGAAATTATACGCCTAGATATGGAAGCTTCGTCAAATCCAAAGAGGAAAAGGTTTTCTTTTTCCAAATCCTTGCTGAAAATGGAAAGTGAAGGGTTTCTAACGGTTAATCCACAATTAAACCCCGGACGGTTCTCGAGGCAGTAATGATTACGGAAATACAGCGCTTTCAATGATCCAACCGTCCAACAGCCAACGGCCAGGATTGTGCCACGTCACCTTTGGTCGACCCAACATCAATTCGAGCATCGACTTACGATCTACATTAAGCTTCATCAAAAATTCTATTAACTTCCTGGTCGACAAAGTCAACTCAGAAAGTTGGGGGCCACTGAACGGAATAAAAGTGACTGGCTAGGCCCAACAAGCGAGCCCAGTTATCTACCTATTATTGCCACCACATTATCGGTGGGATAGGTCCAATTATCACTAGGCTCAAGGCCCATCAACATGATCAGTCGACCTAGCTCATTGTCCGACCTACTTGGTCCTGACCTAGCTTGGTCCGACATCATGATCCAGATGCTATTCGGGTACGGTTCAGCCCTATCCATCAGTCAGGAGTTATTTATGGATAAGATCTCTAAAACGTATATGTTCCACAATTTAAGGGATTTCTTGCAATCCTACCACAAATACAAACTCTCATCAACAACTATAAATACAAGGCAACGTCAACCGTTCAAAGGTAATTGCTTTATGATTATTTGAGAATACATTGTTCCTTATAATTATTTGGCTCTCCATATCACCATACTTACTCTCACGCCCGAGGGTCTAAGCCGGAGACCATCCGCCTAGTCGTGGGTTCTTTGTTTCAGGTCAAGAAGCCAAGTGATTAGTCTTGCGGCTGGACGGAGATTAATAAGCACGATTCTTGCAGCATCAATATCTATAGTATAAATGGCAAAAGGCCATGAACAGTTGAATGAACAGTTCCATCTGTCAAATTTCCCATTTTGTCCTCACTAAGTTGTCTCTTTCCCATTTTGCCCTTAAAATTTTTTATTTTTTTTTAAATTAAAAAAAAACACGTGTCCTCGAATACGGGCTTTTACTAGTATATATATATATATATATATATATATATATATATATATATATATATATATATATATATATATATATATATATATATATATATATATATATATATATATATATATATATATATATATATATATATATATACTGAGTATATATATATATATATATATACTAGTATATATATATATATATAATGTAGGAGAGAGAATGAGTGGGGTTGGGTGAATATTTTATTAATATAAAGTTTCCTTTTTGGGAGTGTGCGGATATTAGCGGGACGCTCAAAAAGGAAAGTGTGCTAATATTAGCGGGACGGAGGGAGTATATATATATATACTCCCTCCGTCCCATGTGAATGCAAACTTATTTCCATTTTGATCCGTCCCACGTGAATGCAAACTGTCCAAAATGGAAACAAATTTATTATTTTATATTCACCCTACCCCACCCACTCATTCTCTCTCTTCATTTTTCACCATACAATTTATTCAACCAACCTACTATTAACTCCACTCATTCTCTCTCTTAATTTTCTACCACACATTTTCATTATCTTAATAATATTTCTTAATTATTGTGCCCGAAAAAATGGTTTACATTCACGTGGGACGGAGGGGGTATATGATATAGAGAACGAGATCTCAAATCGCAAATTCTCTGTCAGGTAAATTAATAATTTTAATATTTTGAAAGATTGATAAGTATATTAACTTATTCCACATTGGTACATGCAAGATTCAGATGTGGGGGATCTTCACGGTTCTTTAGTTTCAGATTTGAAAGATATGTTTGACAAAAAGAATGTATTGGTGAAATCTTTCTGAATGACAAAGGATAAAATGTTTCTTTGAGGGCGGGGAAAATGTTAGACTTAATCCAATCGGCATACGTGGAGGCGACGGGCGAACATATAATTTACCTTCCGCTTTCGAAGTAGTAGTATAGATTGTTGGAGATGTTGAAGATTGCATTGGTGAGAGAGATAGTTTGGTTGAGACTCAATCTGGATTGTTTAAGAGGATTAATCAATTGAATTCGACTTATTTGGTTTTGCATATCCATTATTGTTTCCTTATGGTGAAGATGGGTGTCGAGAAGATATTCCTCTCTAAAAAAGAGTGATGTTGGTCGACACAAGAAGGTTAGTATGAGAGAATTTTTTGCGCCGAGCCTACATGAATGAGAATTTGAACCAAAAACCATTTTTTGGGTCTCTTACTTCAACAATTCGTCGTGTATGCCTTTAATATAATTGAATATTCGCATCTGAATTATAGTCAATTAAACAAAAAACAACTTAGATGTGAGATGTATAAAGGCTTGCGATATATCTTTTTGAGGGGACTAATGATTCGAACCTAGGGAAACGTCTTATATTACCTTCCCAATAAATAGAGTGTAGTTTTCTCAGATTCGAATAATATTACGACAATTATAAATAGGGAGTCAGTTGCACAAAGTATCTTTTTGGCGTGGATTGATACAAATAAGAAATATCCCGAATGACGAAATCGTATGTATGCAGAGTACCATACGAAGTTTGCTTGGAAATTAAATTGTCGCGAATGGGTTCCCATGAAACAGAGTTTTGCTATTGATCGAATATATTATGTGACACCGGGGAGTGGAGATGTATATTATTTGCGGTTCCTATTGAATAAAGTTCTTCAATAGTAAATAATATGAAGGGTCTTTATATTGGAATATCTTATATTGAAGATGATAGATTTTCAAGTACTAAGGGCCCGCTTGGTTCGCGGAATTGACCATTCCGCCGATGGAATGAAATGGTCAATTCCGTTTGACCAATTCCATTCCCATGTTTGGTTTAAATTTTTCATTCCTCCGGAATGGCAAATTCCATCGAAGGAAGGAATTGGTCATTCCCTCCAAATATGGAAGGAATGCTCAATTCCTTTGGCGATGAAATTGAAAAAAAAAAAATTGACCAAAATACCCCCAAACCCAAATCACCCCTACCCCTGCCTACCCACCCCCACCCCCCTCCAAATTTTTTTTTTTAAAAGATCCATGCCTACTCCCCACCCCCACTAAAAAAAAAAAAAATTATTTATTTTGCATACCCCGCCCTTTGTCTATCCCACCCACCCACCCACCTTCTGCTACCCCACCCCACCCCCACACACACACAAAAAAAAAAAAATTTACTCATTTTGCATACCCCCTGCCCACCCCCCCCTAACCCCCCCCCCCATGAAAAAAAAAATTTACTCATTTTGCATACCCCCTACCTATCCCACCCACCCAGCCCTACCCTACCCCCCCCACCCCACCCCCACGAAAAAAAAATTACTCATTTTGCATACCCTTACCTACCCCACCCACCCGCACTGCCCTACCCCCTCCCCCAAAAAAATAATTTTTTAAAAGAAGGTTAAATTAGACATTTTATATGCTTTCATTCAATTCCTATAATTTGCATTTTCAAACCAAACATGATTTGCCAAGGAATTGAATGACAATTTCATTCCATTTCGTGCCAATCAAATGGAGGGGTTTGACCAGTTTTTTTCCATTTCAATTCCTTCAGGAATTCAATTCCATTGACCATTTCATTCCTTCACTTTTTTTCCATCGAACCAAACGACCCCTAAATCTACTACGAATGTTTTGTTTCAGGAAATATTTCAAAATGTTGTATTTCGATTTACTATTTCAGTATATGTATGACTACATATAATCGTCGTGTATCGAACGAGTTTGATTCGATGGAAAAAAAGTGATGTCGAAATAGAGCGGTTGATAAATGTGAACCGATTTATCAAATTTGTTTCTCTCTCCGCTGATGTGGAAGGTACACATGGCCATAGAGCTGTCTATAAACCTCATCTTTTACCAGTTGCCCTTAAGATGAAAAAGAGAAGTAGTGTGAGAGGAAGTGAGAAGAGATGGTGGTGGGGCGGGGATTGGGCAAACGGGTGGCTGGTTAGGTATTATTATTTTTATATACTCCCTCCTTTTTAAAATGTTTATCTCATTTGATTTTTTTGTTGAATTTTGATCACAAATTTATGAAAAATTAATCATATTCATGAAATTTTAAAAGTTGTTGTTGATAATATTATTAATGGTAAATCAATATGAATTTTTAGAATTTCATGAACATAATTAAATTGTCTTATATTTGTGATCAAAGTTCAACAAAAAAGTTAAATGGGACAAACATTTTGGGATGGAGGGAGTAATGTATTTTTTATTTATAAAAAAAATATTAAATATAAGTATTAATTAGTGTTCTATGTTGGTTATTATTATTTTAATATATATTTATACAATAACTAATGTAATTTTTATTTAATCTAGTGTACACGAGTAAAGTAAAAAAATAAAAGAAAAATTAATATTTAAACTGCAACAAATGATCAAAATATTCATGATGTGACGTGCACATGCCAAATTTCTTAAATTTCTAATATTTATTACGATTCATGAGGATTCATGAGGAAGTGGAATCTATCTATCTATATCTTATAACAAGATTGCATTCCATAAATGGAAAAAGCCCGCTCAAAAATGTCGCTTTCAATGGCAACAAAAATGGAAAGTTTCATTAAGGGTATTTTCGGAAATGCATAATTCATCTCTTTTTTTTTAAAGGAAGGAAGTGGTAAATGTTGTCACAATCAAGGGCAAATTTGTCATTTTTCATTGCTTTGAATAAGACAAAAATTTAGTCTACCAAGAAAAGATGCTTTGTTTTATTTGACAAAGTGAAAATGACACGTATATGTAAAACTTTGACAATTGTATGTATGCACACTCCACGAGAAAAAAAAGTACTTGCTCCCTACTCTTTCTTTTCTCTTTATCATTTTTTGTGATTAAAAAAAAGTACTTGCTTCCATTGCTTTGAATAAGATAAATATTTATCAATTTTGATGGATGAATTTTCTATTTTATTGATTTAACTTGCAAGAGAAGCTCTACATTAGATTAGCTTGCTGAATACATTTTAGATTGTTGACCAGATCATTTTTTAAAAATTTGCATGCATTTTGATTGGATTAGGCAACGATGCACATTTCTCATTGCTTTGAATAAGACAAATATTTATCGATTTCCATGGATGAATTTTCTATTTTATTGCTTTAACTTGCAAGAGAATCTCTACATTAGATTAGCTTGCTGAATACATTTTAGATTGTTGACTAGATCATTTTTTTAAAATTTGCATGTGTTTTGATTGGATTAGGCAAATGTGCACATTTTCACATAAGAGTCAGCCTATTCCTTCTTTCTTCTCTCCTCATACTTTCTCAATATAAAAAACACAAACAAACACACACAAACACACAGACACACAGAAACTGAAGGAAACACAAACACACACACAAGCACATAGTTACACACCAAAACACGCAGAAGCACACACTTTCACACACGAAGTTTATTACTCTCTCTGTTTGATGAGTAGACTCAGGTAATCAGGGTTATTCGTTTCTTGGCTTGGCAATCTCCGGATGTAGATCTTTGATATTGCAACCGAGGTCATGCGGCCGTACGGCGGAGTTATCTTCTTACCTGATCACTTACAGATCTGAACCTTGCTTTACCCTATAATGAAGTATTCAAAGGGTGGTGTAGGTTTATAGAAAGTGGTCATGGAGAGGATTGGAGAAAATTTTTGATTTGAAGAAAGGATTAAATTGGCGAAGGAGAGTGTTAGAAAAGATGAAATTTGGCTAGGGATTTTGACTTTGAAAGGATGAGAGGGTTGGATTTGAATCTTACCGGAATGAGGATTGAGGAAGCCGGTCGGGAGTAGTTTGGAGAAGGAGGGATAAATGGAGCCGATGGGCGGCGGTGATGATGGTGGTGGGAGGCGGTAGTGGGTTTGGGTTTGGTCGTCAGATTGAGATTGGGAGTCTTGATTTTCTTGAGAGTTTTTGAGGATTGGAATCTCTTTCGGTAACGAGTGATGCTGACGTTTTTTAAGGTGTGGCGTTGGTAGGGCGGCGCCATTGATGGGTAGAGAAAGAAATCGAGAGATTGGGTAGAGATGTAGATAGATAGATAGAGAGAGAGAGAGAGAAGCAATGTTTGAAGGAAAGAGAAATAAGGGAGGCAGAGAGAGTTTTGAAATTAAAAATTAAAATGTAAGAGTATTAAATTAAATGCAGTGATTTAACAACTTATTTGAACACTCACCCTATTTAATAGTCTAAAAAAATGAATAAGCAAAAGAAAATTTAATTTGCATTTGAAATATTTTTTTGAGAAATATACTAATTTTAGTAATTATATTTAATAATTATTTAAATGTTTTATCTTTTTTCTATTTAGTGAAAATATTTAACATTTGACTAAAAGCGACAATTGAATAAAAATAATTATAAAAATTTCATTTTGAATAATAAAATTTATCAACGAGACTCCCAAAATAAAAATGTGTGCCTCTTATTACAGATTGGAGAAAATATTCTTTTCTTTATTTATTTCACTTAAAGGTAAATATCGTATTTTTTAAGTAGAAAGTGTATGTTTAAGTAAGAAATAATATTATTACTACATCTATCTGTCTCAAATAAATGACCAATTTTGGTTCATATTTGATTGATCTTTTGGTCCACAAATGTTATCGGATGTTGTATATAAGAAAGTAGTTGAGAATGTATAATAAGAGACTTTTATTTGAGTCGTGTGTAATTGAATTGCAATGTATTTCAAAAAATATTTCATTTTCCATTATCACTTATCGTTATATTTTGATCATTATAATTAAAATTGTTAATGTGTAAATTTAAAAAGTTGTTGTTTTACTTCTTCACTTATACTTATAATTTCATCACAACCAATTTCTTTTTTTTTTTGTAAATTAAAAAAAATCTTATATCGCCGTGCATCGCACGGGGGTACTGCTAGTCTATATATAATAACAAGATTGTAGTAAATAGAGGGGCTTCGAAGGGCATTTTAGTCCTTTCACACGGTGGCAAAATGGCAAATAACCCGGCTGAAATGGGATGTGGCAAGCTATGATTGGGGGAGGGTTTTTTTTTTTTTAAATCAATTGGGACATGTGTCATCCGTTGGGTGGAGGGCGTTCTCGTCATTTCCATGGAGAGTGTCTTACACACGCCGACAAAGGAGAGTTAAGGCAGCTTGAATTTTTTTTTTTGGGCCACGTGGCGCGTTTTGGTTGGCTGACGTTTTTTTTTACCCAATTCTTTTACCTAAATTATTTTATAATTAATTAATTTTATTTAAAAAAAAATTTACACCAAAATTCATAATTTTTTTTCTCTTTAAATAGAGACTATTTTCATTTGATTTGGACACAGATAAAAAATAACTTTTTTAAATATAAATTTTTTAATTATCCTTTGTTAATTTTCCTTTTTAATTTTTCAATATGTTTTTAGTCAAAATTAATTAAGTGTCAAGTTTTTTTAAAAAATTAATAATGATAATAATAATAGTAAATAAAGTATTAATAAAGAAGAATATCGAAAAAGATGGTCATCATTTTAAAAATTTTTATTGAAGTGCATGTCAATATTTTAAAAAGTATAGATAGTATAAATTAGTATTTTAAAAGAGGGTGAGGAAGAAGTGGGTTGGGTTTGATGAGGGAGTGGGGGTTTGGGGAAATTTTTTTCAATTAACACAAATGTTATTATTTTTAGGATTTTTATTTTCCTTCTCAAAATTTAATAAGTTAAATTGAAAATAAATATCATAATTATGTTCATGATGAGTTTAATGTAAATAAATATGATATATTATTTTATAATTTTATAATTTTTTCCTCTTTTTTTTTTTATTTCAATAAATGTACATATATATAATTGTTTTCTTTACCATTTAATGGTGGGCTTGAAAATTATGCTAAACGGAGATATTTACTCATATCTATATCTATATCTCTATATATCTATATATAAAAGGAAGATTGTGGTAATTAAAGAGGGTTTGAAGGGCATTTTTGTCATTTCACACCATGGCATAAATGCAATTAATTCGCCTGAAAACACATGTGGCAAGCTGTGAATGGGAGTTTTTTTTTAAATAAATTTGGACACGTGTCGGCCGTTTGGTGAAGGGTGCTGTCGTAATTTCCATGACGCGTGTATTACACGCACGGACAACGGCGCGTGAAAACAGATGGAATTTTTTTTTGACACGTATTTGGCTGGTAGGATTTTGGTTTTTTTTATTAACCCATTTCTTTTACCTAAATTATTTATAATAAATTAATTTTATTTTTTATTTTTTTACATCAAAATTCATAATATTTTTTCTATTTAAATAGAGACTATTTTCATTAGATTTGGACACAGAAAAAAAACCCTTTTTTAAATATAAATTTCTTAATTAACCTTTGTTAATTTTCCTTTTTAATTTGTCAATATCTTTTTAGTCAAAATTAATTAATTGTGAAGTATTTTTTTAATTATAATTGATAATGATAATAATAATAATAATATTACTATTGTTCATATACTAATAAATGGGATTTTTTTTTGTTTACAAGGGCAAAATGGCACACACATTATTTCATTAAGGGAAACCAAGTCTTCCAACTTTAGAGTATAGTTGTAATATTCATAAAATCTTAAGACTTACGAAAAACTTTTTTTAGGTATTTTCACAAAGGTTTTATTTCAAGACTTAAAAAATGATTTCTTTTATAGATATATTTAAATACTGACCTATAAATATTAAAAATTCATGAACTAAAAATTTATTTATTATATTCAAAAAAGTAATTCAAATAGATGTTGTACTACTATTTCTGTATTCAAGTTAAAAAATTATTAGTTAATAATTTATTTATTTTAAGTTTATTTTAAAAAACATTTTATTTTAAGTTGTTTAGTTAAGCATTTTTTACAATTTTGTATACAACCCATCTAAATAATAAATTTTTATTTTTTTAAAATAATAAAATTTAGTCAAAAGTGCATACGTAAAAGTATAGGACAAATATAATAAATATATGTAGGTAATTTATGAATATTAATTACACATTTAGCTAATGTTTTAGAAGTATAATATATTTATAAAAATATGCCTTAATTCTCACGTGAAAATAAAGAAAAAAAAATTCAAACGTGGATGTAAAAAATAACAATCTTTATTGTTTCTCTACAAAATGAAAATTAATTATATATTTTGGGACGGGTGAAATAGTACTACTATATTAATTATATATTTTTTGGCTGAAAAGTGGCGCGTGCCATACACGCGCGTACAGAAGCGCGTGTACGCAGGTGAATTTTTTTATTTTTTATTTAAAATGGGACACTTGGTGTCCGTTCATTGGCCGATTGGATTTCTGATTTTTTTTTATCCGATTCCTTTAACATTTAAAAATAATAATACAAATTAATACAAATTCAATTAAAATATAAAATTTGAAAATTAAAAATTAAAAAAATTAAATTTAAATTTAAATTTAAAAAAAAAGAGTTTTTTATAATATTCAGGAATTTTTTTGTAACAATCAACTTGTGTGGGTTTTTTTTTCTTTTTAATATCCATCTTTTGAAAGTTCTTTTTTGTAAATGCCCTTAAGACTTATACAATTTTTACTCTCTAAAAATTTTTTATTTCTTAGTATAATGAGTAATTTATTAGATTATATTTACATCTGATTAATGTATCATTATTGTCTGTAAAATAAATATTTTATATTGTACGATATAGTGTATATTTTTCATTTCAAGATATTCTTATTATTGTTTTCCTTTTATGCTATGACTATTAATAAAAGTCAAAGTTGGCCTCCTTTTAAATCGATACTATGTCATTTGTCGTTACAAAAAATTCAAACATGGATGTAAAAAATAACACTCTTTATTGTTTTCTACAAAATGAAAATTAATCATATATTTTGGGACGGAGGAAATTGTACTATTATATTAATTATATATTTTTGGCTGAAAAGTGGCGCGTGCCATACACGCGCGTACAGAAGCGCGTGTATGCAGGTGAATTTTTTTATTTTAAATAGGACACTTGGTGTCCGTTCATTAATAGATTGGATTTTTTTTTATCCGATTTCTTTAACATTTAAAAATAATAATACAAATTCAATTAAAATATAAAATTGAAAATTAAAAATTGAAAATTAAAAATTAAAATTAAAAATTAAAATTAAAAATTAAAAATTAAAAATTAAAAATTAAAAATTAAAAATTAAAAATTAAAAATTAAAAATTAAAAATTAAAAATAAAAAATAAAAAATTAAAAATTAAAAATTAAAAATTAAAAATTGAAAATTGAAAATTAAAAATTAAAAATTAAAAATTAAAAATTAAAAATTAAAAATTAAAAATTAAAAATTAAAAATTAAAAATTTAAAATTATAAATTAAAAATTATAAATTATAAATTATAAATTAAAAATTAAAAATTAAAAATTAAAAATTAAAAATTAAAAATTAAAAATTAAAAATCAAAACCTAAAAGTTAAAAATTAAAATTTATAAATTAAAAATTAAAAATTAAAAATTAAAAATTAAAAATTAAAAATTAAAAATTAAAAATTAAAAATTAAAAATTAAAAATTAAAAATTAAAAATTAAAAATTAAAAATTAAAAATTAAAAATTAAAAATTAAAAATTAAAAATTAAAAATTAAAAATTAAAAATTAAAAATTAAAAATTAAAAATTAAAAATTAAAAATTAAAATTAAAAATTAAAAATTAAAAATTAAAAATTAAAAATTAAAAATTAAAAATTAAAAATAAAAATTAAAAATTAAAAATTAAAAATTAAAAATTAAAAATTAAAAATTAAAAATTAAAAATTAAAAATTAAAAATTAAAAATTAAAAATTAAAAATTAAAAATTAAAAATTAAAAATTAAATATTAAAAATTAAATATTAAAAATTAAATATTAAAAATTAAAAATTAAAAATTAAATATTAAAAATTAAATATTAAAAATTAAAAATTAAAAATTAAAAATTTAAAATTTAAAATTATAAATTATAAATTAAAAATTATAAATTATAAATTATAAATTAAAAATTAAAAATTAAAAATTAAAAATTAAAAATTAAAAATCAAAACTTAAAAGTTAAAAATTAAAATTTATAAATTATAAATTAAAAATTAAAAATTAAAAATTAAAAATTAAAAATTAAAAATTAAAAAATTAACAAAAAATAGTTTTTTTCTAATATTCAAAGAGTTTTTTTTTGTAACAATGAACTTGTGTGGGTTTTTTTTTTCTTTTTAATCTTCATCTTTTAAAAGTTCTTTTTGGTAAATGCCGTTAAGACTTATACAATTTTTACTTTCTAAAAACTGTTTATTTCTTAGTTTAATGACTAATTTATTATATTATATTTACATCTGATTAATGTCTCATTATTGTGTGTAAAATAAATATTTTAAATTGTACGATATAGTGTATATTTTTCATTTCAAGATATTTGTATTATTGTTTTTCATTTATGCTATGACTATTAATGAAAGTCAAAGTTGGCCTCCTTTTAAATCGATACTATGTCATTTGTCGTTTTCAATTATATTTCGCATTAACAAAAGTTCACAATCCCCATGGTTCGAATATATTGATATGTAATGATGACCTTCCTTCCTCTTTTGACAGTTGCACCAACAATGTTGTCTTTTAAAGTTGTGTTTCACAATGTATAAAAATATTTCTCTCATTTAGTCATTTTATTTAATTTTCGTCTTTTTAAGCATCAATAACTTTTCGTGCATCGCACGGATATAACACTAAATTTATTTTAGTGATCTTCAATCTGATATTTGTATTGACAATATAATTTTTAAATAATTGTTTTACAATGTATACAAGCATCTCTACTTCCTTTTGTATTTATTTCAATTTCGATCAGTTATTCGTTAGTAACTGTCCGTGCATCGCACGGGGGTAAATCTAGTTATTTAAACATTGAGTACTAGGGTCTAGGGGGAACATATTTTGGGCCCAATGCTAAATAGTTCATTTATTAATAATTTTGTAGTTAATTAATTAATACACCCTCCGTTTTAAAATGTTTGTCCCATTTAATTTTTTTTGTTAAACTTTAATTACAAATATATGACAATTTAATTATATTCATGAAATTCTAAAAATTCCTATTGATTCACCATTAATAATATTATCAACAACAATTTTTAAAATTTCATGAACATGATTAATCTCTCATAAATTTATGGTCAAAGTTCAATAAAAAAGTCAAATGAGACAAACATTTTGAGGCGAAGGGAGTAGTATTCAGGTTACTTTTTTAATGTCGATAGTAGGATGCAAATATATAACTATTGAATAGTAAGAAGGGACATTTGACAATAAACTCATTTTAGAAGAGCAACCATTACTTGCATGTTAGAAAAACAAACAACAATCACATAATACAAGAATATATGTGATTCATCAACTTGCCTACGTGCACGGGTAGAGTGAGAGAATATTATTATCTTCTACAAATCAACCGATTACAATCTCTAATATAGTGTACGAAATATTGGCAAAATAATTCACAACTGTGCAAACTCTAAATCTATATAAACAAATGAGCAAAGGAACTAGTTACAAATATGGTTGGGGGTAGGCTTATTTATATGCCCTACTCCTAATCCCGCAGGATTTTCAACCCTAAACATATTTCTGCCCCTGATGGGCCTGATACAGACTATGGGCGCGATTGCCCCGTGTTAGGGCGCGATCGCCCTGACTCCAATTTGTCACCTGCGCGATCGCTCCCCTCCTGGGTGAGATCGCCCCCTTTCGACAGAAACTTGGCGCGATCGCTCACCTTGTTCCGCACGGTCGCTCCCTCTGTCTGTGTCAGGAATTTTGAATTTTGCTTCTTTAATCCCCTAATTTAGGCGTCCCCAACTTAGATGGCGGCAACAACAAATCTTCACCTTGACATCTAACCTCCAAAACATAAACATACCTCCCCATCTGCCTCAGATGCTATCTAATAGCTGCGAACATTCAGCAAGTCCAAACAATGATGGAACTTGCTAGTCGGAACGGAATTCGTGAATATATCAGCACGATTATCCGCAGTACCCACTTTATTCACTTAATCCGCTTCTCACTTTTTAAAAAATGATACCTCACATCTATGTGCTTGTTTCTCTCGAGATAAACTTGATCATTGGCCAAACAAATTGCACTCAAACTGTCACAAAATATTGTAACATGATCCCGATATAACCCAAGATCACTTATTAAACCCTTTAGCCATATACCCTCTTTAGCAGATACTATAATGCCATGTACTCCGCCTCTGTATTAGACAATGTCACTGTAGATTGTAGAGTAGCCTTTCAACTGACAACTGGCCCACCAAGAGTGAACACATACTCGGTTATGGATCTAATCGTGTCAACATCCCTAGATTAGTCTGAATCACAATAACCCTCAACTGCATATTCTATACCACCTTCATAAATGAGCCCAACATCTGATGTACCCCTAACATACCTGAAAATCCTCTTCATTGCTTGCCAATGTTCCAGGATTCTCCATGAACCTACTTACAACACTAACAGCATGAGCAAGATTTAGCCTATTGCAAACCATAGCATACATCAAACTACCAACTGCACTAGCATAGGGTACTCGTGTAACGACCCTAACCCTAGGCACTAATTTTAATATCATATTGTGTGCTTTCAATATTACTGTTAATATTATGTGTCCATTTTTATATACTTGATTTATTATATTAGGATAAATGATAGGAGAAAAATTAATATTCTAAAAGAAAATGTAAAAATAGAAAATGGATAATAGTAAGAGGAGGATAAATGGGTAAAATAAATAATTGGGAGAAGGATTTAAATTTAAATTGTGAAAGCCTCAAAATTATCTAGGCATGGGGGAAGGGGGGGTCATACCATAAAATATTTCCCTTCACCCTTAGTCAATGACTCTTACTTACTCCCCATACCTCCCTTATACTTTCTTTCACTCTTCCCCTACCTTCCCTATTCATCTCCCTCATCATTCTCATTTTCTCTCCATTCTCCATGGGAAAAGCTTGGTGAAAGCCTCCACTTCATAAACTCTTACCAAGTTCATTTCTTGTCCATTTTTAAATCCAAGTGTCCTTTTGTGAGTAGAACATCTAGAGGAGTTGATCAAGCCTAGAAAAACTTCATTTCATCTTGTATTGCCTAAGGTGAGTTGTTATGATTTCCCTTCTTATAAATGTTCATAAACTCTTTAATGATTGTTCTTGTTCATGTGATGTTTGTTCATGCTTGGGAAACCTTATAGAAGTTGTATGATTAGTGAATGAAGTAGAAGGAAGTAAATGTTCATGTAAGATGATTTAGAGGAAATGAAATGGGTGGAAAATTTAGGAATAAATAATCTAGGGTTACCTTATCTTGGGTTTACATGATTTAGGATGCAATTTGTTAAGATAAGAAATCCTCTTGGTGTTCTTGATTTTAGGGTAGAGAAAAAGGTAAGGAATTGAAGCTAAAGGAAAGGGTTGAAAATCTGGAAATGCAATGCCGGGCACTTGGGCGGTCGCCCTGGCACGCAATGCGGCCGCCCATGTGTCCGTAAAATGGTATGCTTTAGAAAATCCTCTCGCGCGGTCGCCCAAAGAGGCATGCGGTCGCCCAAGAGGGCGAGTAAGATTAGGGTCCCTTTTGAAATCCACTTGGGCGGTCGCCCAAGTGGTAAGGGCGGTCGCCCAAGACCCCAGAAACCTAACTTTAAATCTGAACTAGAATTTGTTTAGCAATCTTGTTTGGTCCCTTATAGATTGTGACTCCCACCTAGTAAGTTGAACTTGAGCCTTCATAGAGGCTATGTATTAGTGTACAATGACCTTGTAGGATGGATTGATGATACTTCCTTGCCTTACTTGAGTTCATTTACATTGTTTATATTATGCATAGTGTGGAATAAATGTTACACTGTGATATTGGTTGGACATGAGTATATTTTACCATGTTGCTATATTGTTATCCCTTTTTGTGGATTTTATTCAAGTATCTATTATGTGCTTGATAATGTGTGAGTCACCGACATTGGGGTATAACATAATACGATCAATTATGGAAGTGTGACCTAATGTGATCGGATTATGTTATATACGTGGCAACGTCCCCTCCGTGGCGCCGGGATGGGAGTATATCATCGTATTGAGCCAAAAGCCTTACGAGTTGCTCTTTTTGTCTTATTTGGTTCCCCGAAAAACGGGTCTTATAAGACGTGAGTATTGCTTAAGCTACCACCGTAAGATTGGAGTATTATTATACCCAATGTTGTACGACTATCTGCTCGTACGGGAAAAGGTAAACCAAGGTAATGGAATGTGTTTACAGCTTTTCCAATGTGTTATGTGCGACTTGTTACGTGTTGCATTTATCTGGCATATTGCTGCATTCATAATAGCTTGCTGAGATTTATTCTCAACCCTCTCCCTTTAATGTTTTTAGATCCCGAGACAGGAGGTCCGGCCAAGTAAGGACGGAAAGGAGTTTGGCAGTGAACTTTTGGGTATTGTCGGGGTACGTTAGGTTGGCGTAGAAAGTATTTTGTTATAATTCCTTTTGGGAGTTTATAATTATAAACCTTATATTCTACGTTAAAACCAATATCTTTTGTAACTAAACAGTTAAGTATTTTCAAAGTTGGTCCACTCTCCCTCCGGTGTGGAGAGTAGTGGAGTTGTTTTGAAATGGAAATGTTAATGATGTTGATGTTTGAAGTTTAATTCAAAGTTTTAAAAGTTTAGTAAATTTGGGTTAGTTTGAGGACGCTCCAACTCGGGACACGTGTAGGTTCCGGTCAGGGTCCTCACAGCTGCATCGAGCTCTGCTAGAGTTCTCGGGTAGAGTCTAGCTGAGTGAGAGTGTGTGATAACTGACGTCGAGTGTTTAATGCAGGAGTTTGTACTAATGGCGGGTAACGATGGAGATCAGAATCGGGCTTTGGGTGATGTTGGTAATCCGAATGCCGAAATGATGGAGATGTTTCGAGTGTTTCTTCAAAATATGACAGCTCAGAATCAAGGTAGGGGACAACAACAACCCGAAGGTAGGCAAGGGCACCATGGTTTAGAGAAGTTTGTGAAGATGTCTCCTCCTAGCTTCAACGGAGACCCGGATCCGGTGAAGGCAGAAAGGTGGCTTGAAGCGATGAACAAGATTTTCTTGGCTATGGAGAGTTCGGATGCAGAGAAGGTGAGATGTGCAGTTTTCAAGTTGGAAGGACCCGCGGAGCACTGGTGGCAAGTAGTGAAGGATGGTTGGGACCGGGATTTGACACCGCAGACTTGGGAGAATTTCACTCGAAAGTTCCGGGATCACTTCGTTCCGATGGTGACTAGAGATAAGAAAGAGGTTGAGTTTCTGAAATTGGAGCAAGGGGCAATGTCTATAGCTCAGTATTCCGCAAATTTTACGGAGTTGGCCCGATATTGTCCTCATTTGGTACCGGATGAAGAGAGGCGTATCTACAGGTTCGTGAAAGGCTTAAGGGTGGAGTTCCTGGAAGCGGCTTTGACTCATGACTTCGCCAACTTCCAATCGGCGGTGAACATGGCGTATCGGATTGAGAATGACATAGAGGAGCATCGGGGTAAAAATGAAGGCGGAAACGAAATGCATTCCAAGGTCAAGGCTCGGGACAGGACGTAGGGCAACCAAGGACATTCACTCAGGAGCAAATCGAGGATGAAACGTAGCGGCTCCGGCAAATCGTTCGACTTCCTGGTCGCTTTGGGGCAACATGTGGATATTGCAAGAGGCAAGGACATTCGGAGGACAAGTGTTGGAGCAAGCAAGGCAAGTGTTTAGGAATGTGGGTCGACAAGTCATTTCCTGTGAGGAATTGTCCTAAGTGGCAGAGTAAGCAAGCTTCGGGTAGTGGTCAAGGGGGACAAGGTAGTGGTGTGAAGAGAGATGTGGACGGGAAACCCAAAGATAGAGTCCAAGGTCGAGTGTTTGCCTTGGGTCGAGGAGAGGTCGATCCTAATGCCGTCATTAGAGGTATAGTTCTGTCTCAGAGTTAAGGCCCGCATTCTTATAGATCTCGGGTTTTCCCATTCATTTGTGGCATCTCATTTTGCATTCTCATTGCATATTTTGCCTGAATCTATGCCTTATGTGTTGGAGGTCTCTACTCCTATGGGAGAGTGCCTTGCATCTTCTTTGATATATCGTGGTTGTGATGTGACTATATGTGGGCATGTATTGCCGGTGGATTTGGTCGAGTTACCAATCCGTGATTTTGATGTGATCCTTGGGATGGATTGGTTGAGTCAGTGTCATGCTTTGGTAGACTGTCGTAGAAAACGAGTCTCATTTGCTATGCCTGATGTGCCTACTTTTATATTTGATGCGGATAAATCTATGTTCGGTTTACATGTTATTTCCGCCTTAAAAGCTAGAAAGATGTTATCTAAGGGGTGTGCGGGGTACTTGGCTTATGTTGTAGATTCCAATAAGAAGTCTCCCGAGTTAGCTCATGTCCCGGTTGTGAATGAGTTTAGTGACGTGTTTTCTAGTGAGTATTCTATGCCTCCGGATCATGAGGTAGAGTTTTGTATTTACTTAGTACCCTGCACCGCCCTATCTCCAAAGCACCTTATAGAATGGCTCCTACGAGTTGAAAGAATTGAAGGTCCAATTGCAAGAATTGCTAGACCGGGGTTTTATTCGCCCTAGTGTGTCTCCATGGGGAGCACCGGTTCTATTTGTTAGGAAGAAGGATGGTACCTTACGATTGTGTATAGATTACCGTTTGTTGAACCAAGCCACTATAAAGAATAAGTATCCTCTTCCTCACATAGATGATTTATTTGACCAACTCCAAGGTTCCGTTATCTACTCAAAGCTTGATTTGAGAAGCGGATACCATCAGTTGAAGATTAGGTCGGATGATATTGCCAAAACAGCTTTCCGAACTAGATATGGTCATTATGAGTTTGTTGTGATGCCGTTCGGGTTGACTAATGCTCCAGCTGTGTTTATGGATATGATGAACCGTGTCTTTAAGCCTTATCTTGATAGCTTCGTGGTGGTATTCATAGATGATATCATTGTTTATTCTAAGTCCCGGGAAGAGCATGAGAATCATTTGAGGATTGTATTGTCCGTTCTTCGTGAGAAGCAGTTGTACGCCAAGTTCAGCAAGTGTGAGTTTTGGCTTGAGCAGGTTTCTTTCTTGGGGCATGTTGTGTCGAGTTCGGGGATTTCCGTGGATCCTTCGAAAATTGAGGCCGTGGTTAATTGGAAGCAACCTTCAACGGTGACTGAGGTCCGTAGTTTCCTTGGTTTGGCGGGGTATTATCGGAGGTTCATTGAAGGGTTTTCTCGGATCGCTACTCCATTGACGAGGTTGACTCGGAAGGACGTATCGTTTGTATGGGATTCCAAGTGTGAAGAAAGTTTTAATGAATTGAAGAAGAGGTTGACGACGGATCCTGTTCTTACCCTTCCGGATGGTTGTGAGAATTTCGTGATCTATAGTGATGCCTCGAAGGCGGGTTTGGGATGTGTCCTCATGCAAAATGGGAAGGTTATCACAGAGTATGCCTCTAGGAAGTTATCACCGGCGGAACGAGAATTACCCTACTCATGATATGGAATTGGCGGCGATTGTATTTGCGTTGCAGATAAGTGGAAACACTACCTTTATGGGGCGAAGTTTGAGATTTTCACCGATCATAAAGAGTTTGAAATACTTATTTACCCAAAAGGAGTTGAACAACCGACAAAGGAGATGGCTTGAAGTTTTGAAGGATTTTGATTGTATAATTTCTTATCATCCGGGAAGGCCAATGTAGTGGCGGATGCGATTAGCCGAAAGGCGTATGTGATGCCTTTGAAGTTCTCGAGAATTGAAGAGTGAGGTAATCATTGCGAATGTTCGAGCCGTTCCGACATTGTATGGAGATTTGAAAGAAGCTCAACAAGGTGATCCGAATTGAAGAAAATTTGTGATCAAGTGCAAGAGGGGAAAGCCGGGGATTTTGCGTTGAATAGAGATGGTATTTTAACTTTCCAAGGGAGAATTTGCGTTCCTTCATCGCCGGAAATCAAGAAGCGTGTTTTAGAGGATGGCCATAAGTCCAAGTTTGCGATTCATCCGGTAGTACCAAAATGTATCAAGACTTGAAGCGAGGGTATTGGTGGAATGGTATGAAGAGGGAAATTGCGGATTATGTGTCCAAGTGTTTGACTTGTCAACAGATTAAGGCGTAACATCGAGACCGCGGGACTACTTCAACCATTGGATATTCCGGAATGGAAATGGGAAGGGATCTCGATGGATTTTGTTTCGGGTTTGCCTCTTACCGCGAAGAAGATGGATGCTATTTGGGTTATCAGGATCGGTTAACGAAGTCGGCTCATTTTCTTCCGGTATCAACCAAGTTTTCGTTAGAGAAGTTAGCTCGATTGTATATGAAGGAGATTGTGAGACTTCACGGGGTTCCTGTTAGTATTGTTTCCGACAGAGATCCGAGGTTTACATCTAGATTCTGGAGAGCATTGCATGAAGCCTTGGGTTCTAAATTGTGTTTCAGTACGGCGTTTCATCCTCAAACCGATGGTCAATCCGAGAGAACTATACAGATACTTGAGGATATGTTACGGGCTTGTGTGATGGATTTCCAATTGTCATGGGAGGATCATCTACCTTTAGTGGAGTTTGCCTACAACAACAGTTATCAGTCTAGCATTGAGATGGCTCCGTATGAAGCGTTGTATGGTAGGAAATGTCGATCTCCGATGTGTTGGGACGAGGTTGGAGAAGCGAGACTTTGGGGCCCATATTTGGTTAGAGATTCTACGGAGAAGATCAAGGTGATTCGGGATAGATTGAAGACGGCTCAGAGTAGACAGAAAAGCTACGCCGACAATAGAAGACGAGATTTATCTTTTGAGGTTGGTAACTTTGTGTTTTTGAAGGTCTCTCCGAGGACGGGAATCAAAAGGTTTGGTAATAAGGGTAAATTGGCTCCAAGGTTCGTTGGTCCGTTTGAGATCTTAGAGAAGATTGGTGATTTGGCTTACCGGTTGGCATTACCTCCGTCTCTTTCCTTACTCCATGATGTTTTCCATGTTTCTATGTTGAGGAAGTATTGTCACGACCCTTCCCACATCTTTGAGTTCTCCCAGAAGATGTCCAAGCGGACATGTCTTATGTTGAGGAACCCTTGAGAGTCCTAGAGTTCCAAGTTAAGGAGTTGAGGTCTAAGAGTATTCCGATAGTGAAGATCCTTTGGAAGAATCACACTGTTGAGGAAGCGACGTGGGAGCTAGAGTCGGAGATGAGAGCAAAATACCCGTGGTTGTTTGAAAATCCAAGTAAGTCTTTTTAAAATTCAGGACGAATTTTCTTTAAGGGGGAGTGAGTGTAACGACCCTAACCCTAGGCACTAATTTTAATATCATATTGTGTGCTTTCAATATTACTGTTAATATTATGTGTCCATTTTTATATACATGATTTATTATATTAGGATAAATGATAGGAGAATAAATTAATATTCTAAAAGAAAATGTAAAAATAGAAAATGGATAGTAGTAAGAGGAGGATAAATGGGTAAAATAAATAATTGGGAGAAGGATTTAAATTTAAATTGTGAAAGCCTCAAAGTTATCTAGGCATGGGGGAAGGGGGGGCCATACCATAAAATATTTCCCTTCACCCTTAGTCAATGACTCTTACTTACTCCCCATACCTCCCTTATACTTTCTTTCACTCTTCCCCTACCTTCCCTATTCATCTCCCTCATCATTCTCATTTTCTCTCCATTCTCCATGGGAAAAGCTTGGTGAAAACCTCCACTTCATAAACTCTTACCAAGTTCATTTCTTGTCCATTTTTAAATCCAAGTGTCCTTTTGTGAGTAGAACATCTAGAGGAGTTGATCAAGCCTAGAAAAGCTTCATTTCATCTTGTATTGCCTAAGGTGAGTTGTTATGATTTCCCTTCTTATAAATGTTCATAAACTATTTAATGATTGTTCTTGTTCATGTGATGTTTGTTCATGCTTGGGAAACCCTATAGAAGTTGTATGATTAGTGAATGAAGTAGAAGGAAGTAAATGTTCATGTAAGATGATTTAGAGGAAATGAAATGGGTGGAAAATTTAGGAATAAATAATCTAGGGTTACCTTATCTTGGGTTTACATGATTTAGGATGCAATTTGTTAAGATAAGAAATCCTCTTGGTGTTCTTGATTTTAGGGTAGAGAAAAAGGTAAGGAATTGAAGCTAAAGGAAAGGGTTGAAAATCTGGAAATGCTGGGCTGGGCACTTGGGGGGTCGCCCAAGGGGGCATGAGCGGCCGCCCATGTGTCCAGAAAATGGTATGCTTTGGAAAATCCTCTTGGGCGGTCGCCCAAGAGGTACTGTGCGGTCGCCCAAGAGGGCAGAAGATTAGGGTCCCTTTTGAAATCCACTTGGGCGGTCGCCCAAGTGGTAAGGGCGGTCGCCCAAGACCCCAGAAACCTAACTTTAAATCTGAACTAGAATTTGTTTAGCAATCTTGTTTGGTCCCTTATAGATTGTGACTCCCACCTAGTAAGTTGAACTTGAGCCTTCATAGAGGCTATGTATTAGTGTACAATGACCTTGTAGGATGGATTGATGATACTTCCTTGCCTTACTTGAGTTCATTTACATTGTTTATATTATGCATAGTGTGGAATAAATGTTACACTGTGATATTGGTTGGACATGAGTATATTTTACCATGTTGCTATATTGTTATCCTTTTTTGTGGATTTTATTCAAGTATCTATTATGTGCTTAATAATGTGTGAGTCAGCTGACATTGGGGGTATAACATAATACGATCAATTATGGAAGTGTGACCTAATGTGATCGGATTATGTTATATCTGTGGCCGTCCCCTCCTGTGGCCACAGGATGGGGTATAGCATCTGTATTGAGCCAAAAGCCTTACAGAGTTGCTACTGTCTTATTTGGTTCCCTGAAAAACGGGTCTTATAAGACGTGAGTATTGCTTAAGCAGCTCACTGTAAGATTGGAGTATTATTATACCCAATGTTGTACGACTACTGTTCAGACGGGAAAAGGTAAACCAAGGTAATGGAATGTGTTTACAGCTTTTCCAATGTGTTATGTGCGACTTGTTACGTGTTGCATTTATCTGGCATATTGCTGCATTCATAATAGCTTGCTGAGATTTATTCTCACCCCTCTCCCTTTAATGTTTTTAGATCCCGAGACAGGAGGTCCGGCCAAGTAAGGACGGAAAGGAGTTTGGCAGTGAGCTTTTGGGTATTGTCGGGGTACGTTAGGTTGGTGTAGAAAGTATTTTGTTATAATTCCTTTTGGGAGTTTGTAATTATAAACCTTATATTCTACGTTAAAACCAATATATTTTGTAACTAAACAGTTAAGTATTTTCAAAGTTGGTCCACTCTCCCTCCGGTGTGGAGAGTAGTGGAGTTGTTTTGAAATGGAAATGTTAATGATGTTGATGTTTGAAGTTTAATTCAAAGTTTTAAAAGTTTAGTAAATTTGGGTTAGTTTGAGGACGCTCCAACTCGGGACACGTGTAGGTTCCGGGTCGGGGTCCTCACAACTCGAGCCATATACTCTTTCTCCTCATCCGACTTGGGTGCAAAGGCAATCGACAGACGTGCATTTGCTGCACTTGGAGAATCTAACGACTTTGCTATACACATGCCAAACCTCTCTAAAACTTTCTTGATGTAACATTTCTGAGATAAGAACAGTTTTCGTTGGCTTCTATCCTTATAAATCTCCATACCCAGAATTTTCTTTGCCGCATCCAAATCGTTCATCTCGAACTCTGGAGACAGTACACCTTTGAACTTCTGAATATCCGACTTCTTGACAGCCGCTATCAACATATCGTCAACATAAAGAACCAGATAGATAATTGAACCATCCACTAACTTATTGTGTAACAGTCATAAGCGATTCTTGTGTAGCCAATCTCTATCATATAGTTTTCAAACCGCTTGTACCACTGCCTATGCGATTGATTAAGTCCATACAATGACTTTTTTAACCTTCACACATAGTCTTCTTTTCCGTTACTTGAAATCCATCTGATTGTGTCATATAAATCTCCTCTTCCAACTCTCCATGTAGAAAAGCTGTTTTCACATCTAGCTGCTCGAGCTCCAAATCCTGATGTGCCACCATTGCTAATAGCACTCTGATAGAAATGTGTCTAACCACTGGTGAGAAAATCTCATTGTAGTCAACGCCCTCCCGCTGTGTGAAACTCATTGCAACTACACGAGCTTTATACTTGACCCCCTCTTATGTTGACATACCTTCCTTTTTCTTGAATACCCATTTGCAAGTCACAATCTTTCTGCCCTCTGGCCTCTTGGTTAGCTCCCATGTCGAATTCTTGTGAAGTGAGTCCATCTCTTCCCCCATAGCTGCATGCCAATGAGCGGATTTTGAACATGTAACTGTTTCCTTAAAAGTAGTTGGCTTCGAATCATCGGGCTCTACTTCCTCGGCAACCTGAAGTGCATAAGACACCATGTCTTCAAAATCATACCTCACTTGAGGCTTCCCGAAATTAGCCCGTCTAGACCTCTCTTTAGCTAACCCACGTTTCTCATATAGGGTTAAACACAAAGTTTTCATCAAAAATAACATTCCTGCTTATTATTACCCTACCCTCTAATGGAGATCAAATCCGTTATTCCTTGAAACCATCTCTATAACCCATGAATACCCATTTTCTAGCCCTCGACTCCAAATTCCCATCATCCACATGATAATAAGTAGTACAACCAAATGCCCTTAAATTAGAGTAATCAACAGGTTTACCTGACCATATCTCATTGGAAACTTTGAGACTGATACATATATGTGGCCCGCGATTTATCAAGTAACATGATGTACTAACCGCTTCTACCCAAAACCGCTTAGACAACCCTGCATTGGAGAGCATGCACCTTGCTCTAGCCAACAATGTCTAATTCATGCACTCTGCTACACCATTTTGATGTGGTGTACCCCTGATAGTGAGATGCCTAGAAATTCACATTTGCTTACAAAACTCATCGAACTCAGCACTACAGAACTTCAAACCATTGTATGTCTGGAGTCGCTTGATCTTCTTCCCTGTCTGATTCTCCACTAATGTCTTCCACTGTCTGAAATTGGTGAGAGTCTCACTCTTGTGCTTCATAATAATACCCAAGTATTCCTCGAGTATCAATCATGGACAAGAAATACCTGTAACCCCTCAATGATTCCTGACGTGAAGGTCCCCAACAATTCGAGTGAATGTAACCAGACTACCATTCGTTCTGTGAATCCCATTAGGAAACTTGCTTCGCTACATCTTCCCAAGTACACAATGCTCACAGAACTTCAGATCCTTGACCTTATGGCCACACAGAAGACCATGATTAGTCAATATTTGCATCCCTCTAATGCTCATGTACCCAAGCATAATATGTCACAACTTTGTCATATCCTCCTTAACCACTTCAGATGATGCAACCAATACTGACCCAGAAAGCGTCCTTCCTTGGAGGAAATATAAGGACCCCTACTTAACGCCTCTCGGAACCACTTCAGAACCTTTGTATACATAAACTACTCCACCTATACCTTTGAAACTGTACCCTTTGCTGTCGAGCTGACTAAAAGATATTAGGTTATTCGTCATCGGTGGGACATGCCTCACATCGTTCAAAGTGCAGAACTTACCATCATGAGTACGTAGCTTGATCGAGTCAATACCAACAACCTGCAAGTAACAATGTTGGCCATATGAATATTACCACCATCTACCTACTTATAAGTTGTAAATCACTCTCTCCTCATAGTGATATAATAAGAAGCCCCAGAATCAAGAATTCACGTATGCGACTGTTTTGCATATTCTTCTATTAATAGAGCATAATCCCCATCAGAGCTGCTCGTATCAACTGAAGCATCATTAGCTTTATTGCGATTTGGAGGCTCGTCTCGCTTCTTCCTACTACAATCTGTCTTCCAATGTCTCTTTCCTTTGCAGTAATTATAAACATTATCAGGCTTCGGGCCCCTCTTGCCAGAAGATTTCTTCTTCTTTTGTTTACTGTTAGAACCCATGCTGCTTTCCGCAACCAAACCTGTCGTCTGATTATCTGTACCACTATTACCACTTGCCTTACGACGTAACTCTCTAGTATTGAGCGAGGATTTCACCTCCTCTATAGTCACTGTCTCCTTGCCATTGATAATAGAGTCAACGTAGTGCTCATATGATAAAGGCAAAGAAATAAGAAACATTAATGCAGCATCCTCATCAGCAACCTTAGCATCTATATTACGCAGTTCAAGTAATAAAGATGTAAATCTATTTATGTGATCCCTAATGGGCGTACATTCCTGCATTCGGAGAGAATACAGCCTCTGCTTAAGATATAGCTTGTTGGTCAATGATCGTGTCAAATACATGTCTTCCAACGCAAGCCACAAAACACCTCCGTAATCGATATCTGGTATATCCGCTAGAACATCATCATCTAGACACCTGATAATCTTATAGTGGGCCCTCTTATATAGCGCGATCAAATCTGCCTCTTCATTCTCTGCTATCTTCGCTTTCTCCGACCCTTCTGTTATTGTAGCCGCGACAACACCGGTGGGAACGGCTTTTGCTTTGCCCTTTGAATCCGTACAATCCCTGATTGTATCAGCCACTAGAGCCCACGAGCCATTGTCTATCAACAAGGCTTTCATCTTGATTTGCCAAAGAGAAAAACTATTATTACCGTTAAACTTGTAGACCGGTGATTCAATTTCTGATCCCATCTTCTTCTTCAACGGAACAACCCTAGACATTCCTCAACCTGGCCGGCTCTAATACCAGTTTGTTAGAACAGATTATATGTAGAAGATAGAAAAACAAGCAACAATCACACAACACAAGAATATACGTGATTCACCAACTTGGCTACGTCCACGGGCAGAGTGAGAGAATATTATTATCTTCTGAAAATCAATCGATTACAGTCTCTAATCTAGTGCACGAATTATTGGCAAAAGAATTTACAGCTGTGCAAACCCTAAATCTAGAGAAACAAATGAACAAATGAACTAGCTACAAATATGGTTGGGGGTTAGGCTTATTTATACGCCCTACTTCTAACCCTGCAGGGTTTTCAACCCTAAACATATTTCTGCCGCTGATGGGCCTGATCCGGACCATGGGCGCGATCGCCCTGCCTCCAATTTGGCACCCGCGCGATCGCTCCCCTCCTGGGCGCGATTGCCCTCTTTCGGCAGAAACTTGGCGTGGTCGCTCACCTTGTTCCGCGCGGTCGCTCCCTCTGGTTGTGTCAGGAATTTCGAATTTTGCTTGTTTAATCTCATAATTTAGGCGTCCCCAACTTAGATGACACCAAAACCAACATTCCCCAATAACACCAATTAAATCTACTGATCTAAAAGGTTATCTGAAACTACATATTGTTAGACTATATATCTCACACATCCTATACAACTAAGGGGGTTTTTGTTTTTTTAAGTGATAAGTCTTTGAAATCGATTTCGGTTACGAAAATGTTGAATAATTAAGAGGCGACAATGAAAGCCCGGAATTACGAGATTGGATAAGTTGTTTGATTTTCTATCTTGAATTCATTATAAAGCAGGTTAAAAAAAAAAAAAAAAAAAACGTAAATGCAATATGAAACAGTGCATGAGTTTAAAAAAAAATTAACCAAAACCAAATATGAAACAGGTGGCTTTCGAGGCAATTCGGACAACATTTTAACCACTTAAAATTAAGAGGACTTTAAGAGTCTAACAAGCCTTATTTCAAAAAAAAAAAAAAAACAAACACATATTTCTCTAATCCTCTTGTGAATATGTGTTAAGACTATATATCTCACACATCCTATATAACTAAACATGGACCGGTAGATATAATTGAGGATCTAATCCCCTTATCAGCAAGCAATTGGTTTTAATGTAGAATATATACTTCCTCCGTCCCTAAATGTTTGTTCCATTTCCTCTTTTCTTTTGTCCCAAAAAGTTAATCTCGTTTTCAAAATTAAAGCTTCAAAATCACTAAATTTTCAAAACTTGTAACATTTAGGGACAGAGTATTACATAACGGCGGTGTATATTATCAATAATTTTCAAAGCGTTCGTAAAAATAACCAAAATTAAAGCTTCAAAATCACTAACTTAAAATGTTTGAAAAGTCAAATGGAACAAACATTTAGGGACGGAGGGAGTATAATCTAGCAGCTAGTGATTCAGTCCAAACCCATGTTGACCCTTAAATCTATCTCTACTTCTTACCTAATTCTAATTCTAATTCTAATTCTAATTCTAAGACACCCGAATCCCATGACAAAATTTACCAGGATCTCATCCCCATGGAATCAAATCCAGCCGTGAGCCAGATAACATGCTGCAGTAGTTACTTGTACTTGGAATGGTATAAATAAAAAAATAAAAAAATAAAAAAAAAAAAAAAAAAAAAAACCTTGAGCACATAACTCAACCAACAATAGCAAAAAGATGTGCAGCACCCACTACAAGCACAAGCATGCACCAAAGCTAAAAACTTGACCACCCAATTCAACCTGCAATCATCCAGGCACAGACTCCACAAGGAGCAACCCCATCACACAAACGATTAAACGAAACTAACAAAAACAAGAGAGGATCCACAGCTTTCAGTTTATTTATTTACTTTGTTTTAGCCCTCTTAGGTTTTCATAATTAAAGAAAAATAAAAAAAAAATGGCAAGTCTCTTAATGGTTATCAGAAAAAAGAAAAGAAAAATATAAGACTGTTTATACATATATCAAATATAACAGCTCTCGTAGCTCAGTTGGTTAGAGCACCCGTTTAGTAAGCGGGAGGTCTTGAGTTCGACTCTCAACGAGAGCACATCCCCTTTTATTTCACTTCCTTTTTCTCAGAAAGGATTGCACACTAGTATCCTACTTTTTTTTTTTTAGTATCAAACTAGCATCTCTTCTCTACAAACATATGGAGGGGTCAACTGTCAAGGAGAACCTTATCATTTATTTCAACCTCCCATTATTTTTTATATTTTTTGACATCACCTCCCATTAGAAAAATAATGATAGCATACCTGGGATCTCATAAAAAATAAAATAAAATAAATGGAGCACCTTATTGCCCATTTCAACCTCCCGTCATACAAAGAAAAGGAAAACGAGTTTAACAGACCAGCAGTCTCATATAACACCTCAAATTGATAACAAACAAGCAGTTTGACATAACACCAGCTAATAGCTCTGACACACATGAAGTTGATAAGAGGCATCTCATCATAAGAATGCAAATAAAAGAGTTTTACATGACTTTGAAGTCCACGGAACAAGAATAGAAAGTATACAATTAAGCATAATGAACTTATATCATGACCTAGCACATTTTAAAACCATATACGCTGTATATTGAACAGAAACAAAAACCCTGATCAAAAGATATGCAAGACTTGAACTAGTGTATGCACAAGGCAAGGACTGGTTAATTTGGGATGGAGGGAGTATTCTATTTCACTTTATATTGGAAAAAATGAAATGCCAAATGAACCAAAACGGTTAAGATTATTCTTTAATCAATATATCAACAACTCCATCTTGCTCGAGGAAAAAGTAAAACCCTGTCTATAAACAGCACTTCAGCAAGGACGAAGTCTCCTTGTAGATAAGTTTATTCTTTTAGCTTCTGACATGAACCAAACAAATAAACATTTCATATCTATACAGTCTCTAAACAGTTTGTAGCCTTTCGTTTTATATTGAATGCTATCCTCTAGACTTTTGCGGCATTTTCTGAAATAAACATCCATGTGAAGGGAAATGCTACACATGTGGAACTTCAAACGTAGGACATATCTTAATGTGATAAAGCAATCTAATCACAAAAAATAATAACAGCTCTCGTAGCTCAGTTGGTTAGAGCACCCGTTTAGTAAGCGGGAGGTCTTGAGTTCGACTCTCAACGAGAGCAACTTTACTTTTTGCTCTCAAAACAAGCGAAAATTTCAAAAGCTTCCCCTAACTACATATGAAAATCAGAACACACAATAATGTGTGTGCCCCTAATTCATATGAAAATCGGCTTTTTGAGGTGGCGGAAGAACAATCAATGTACACTAGTTCATTGAACTCGTTTTTCCAAATTCAGATCAGAGGCAATGGGAGAGGTAAATATGGAGTACATTTATTGGATTGTGGGGTCTCAACTGTATTTTGGTGTTATTGGACGGAAAGGAATAACATGATTTCTCAAAATCAGCATCTTCTGAAGCACTTACTTTGGGAGCGAGTGATTTCTATTGCTTCTCTGTGGGCATTAGCTAACGAGGCTTTACGGGAACTATCTATTCTGATTTGAAGAGAGATTGGGCTGCTGCAATTGTCTAGTTCATTTTTGGACGGAGGGAGTACTATATTAGATTAAAGAGGAGAATGTACAAGAGAAGAACAAGGAGTCCATGAAAAAACACAGAGAATAAAGAATCAACAAAAAAAAAAAACATTCTTTATTCTCTGTGTTTTTTCATGGACTCCTTGTTCTTCTCTTGTACATTCTCCTCTTTAATCTAATATAGTACTCCCTCCGTCCAAAAATGAATGTCCATTTGAGATCCAAGGGCCGTTTTGAAAAGATAGATTTTTAAAAGAAAAAAATCATAAATATTCATGCTATTCACTTTCATAATTTTAGTTTTCCAAAAATATAATGAACTATGAAAGAAAAATAGAAAAAAAAATATTTTGGGACAAAGTTAGTTGAAGGTAAAGTTTCAAAAGGTCATTCATTTTGGAACAAAACAGGACATTCAATTTGGGAGGAGGGAGTACTTCTTATCATTTAAAAAAAAAAAACAGAGAACACAGAATATGGTCATTTTTAGTGTGCTAGCACTACCAAGTACCACCTCAAAACTAATAGCAGCTCTTGTTCTCTGTTGGTTCGAGCGCCCCTTTAGTAAAAAGAGGTTTTGATTGAGTTCAAGTCTCAAAAAGAACACATCCTTACTTTTGCTCATTACAAACCAATACATCAAAGCTTCATCTTGCTGGTAAAAAATAAATCCCCCAGCTAAGTATGCCAATCACAATACAAACTAAGGGCATCCTTAGTATTGTAGCAATATCAATTCAAAACTAATAATAGCTCTCATAGCTCAGTTGGTTAGAGCACCCGTTTAGTAAGCGGGAGGTCTTGAGTTCAACTCTCAATGAGAGCAGTTTAACTTTTTGCTCATTACAAGCCAAAACATCAAAAGCTTCATCTTTCTAAATGAAAAATGAACACTCAAATAAGTACGGCAATAAGAACGCTAAAATAGGAGAATTCTTAGTATGGTACTCCCTCCGTCCCTAAATGAATGTCCAAATTTCATTTAAGGGACATTATGGAAATGATTACTTTTTGTACAATTAAGGGGCAAAGATGAATATATATTCTTGTTTTTTTACTTTCCAAACATTTAATTTTGAAAGTATAAAGTGACTAGTGAAAAAAAATGGCAAAAAAACAATTAGGGGTAAAGTTATTTTCAAAAAGGATATTCATTTTGGGAAAAAAAAATTCTTGAAAATGAACATTCGTTTAAGGACAGAGAGAGTAGCACCATTAACTAAAAACATATAGTCGCATAATGTATGGGTGCTCAAACTTAAAGCACCCATTCAGTAAGTGGGAGGGCTTGAGTTCAAACTTCCACCGATTCTTGGGGAAAAAAATAAGCCACTCTAAGAATGATTTTTTCACTCAACGTGTTCAGCCAAAATTAACAAATCAATATTTATGCAGTCAAATTTCAGCACACTGTTACCTTAGCGTATTATCTTTAGAGAACAATGATGTATACCAGGCTCTTGCAACAAATTCTATAATCAATATGCTCTGTGCAAGTGAGTGAAAATTCATAAACTTAGTAAACAAAATATTAGGCATTTCTTAAATGATAAATTCTTGAATTGAATTTTTTTATTTAAGAGAATTTGCTTATTTTACTAAAAATAGGTATTCAAACATCTAGCTTGATGGGTTGTCCAGATCTTCATCAAAGTGCTTAAGCTTTAGGACCGAAAACCAAAGGTTATTATAGTAAGAGTAGGTTTTGGGGGAAACTAGTTTCTCCCTGACATTATAAAAAGTCTTGTTTTAAAAATCGAAACAAAGGCGCGTACAATTTTTTAAAATAAAAAACAAGACTTTTTATAATATTTGGAGAAACTAGTTTCCCCCAAAATTTTCTGTTATAGTAATTTAAAGTACTGAAACAAAGATAGCTATTTCTGAACTTATAACCAAAATACATTCAAAATTTCCATGGTTCCTAATAGACCCCGTCCTTCAAAATGAGAGAATTAATTTCAACAATGTTATCAAGATAAAGGAAACCACCTCTAAGGTTGGTTATTATTACTTCACACGAAGTGCAAGTGAAAATTCGAGAGAAGGAGAAAAATACCAAATCAATGGAAATATTAAGAAGAAGAAAATTGAGTGAAAATCCGAAAAAATACCAAATATTTGGAAGGATTATGAAGAAAATATTGAGTAAAAAGGTGTGATCACAGTGGGATTTGAACCCACGACCTTTAGATTCGGAATCTAACGCGATATCCACTTCGCTATGCGACCACTTTGATTACCTCGCTCTATCTATCAAATGAGTATACAATTTCATCCCAGTAGGGTTGAACAAGTCAGAAACAAACAAAATAAACCCAAATAGGTCTCTTTCCGATCAAAAATCTAAGCACAAGAAAACAAATCAAATGACTGAAACATAAAAACGTTGCCGGATCATAGATTTTTCAAACGATTTCGTTTCTCCCTTAAACACAAGATCTTTTTAATTTCTAGATGTGTTCAATTAGGTATGAACGATTAAATAAGCATACGCAGGAAGAGATCACAAACATGTAAATGGAGAGACGTAGATCGCATACCTTTTGAGTTTATTGAGGCGATAGAAGCGAGAAAAAGGGGACGTCAACGATTTGGCTGCCGCCGGGACTTCTAGTCTGCCCCCGCCTTGCCGGCGAAAGTAACTTCCAACAAAGTTTGGGGCCTTGGGTAAATTCATATGGGAATTTGCCCACACACACCTCATAAGTTATTTTCCCAGTAAGTTCCTCATTGTACTAAAATGATCAGAAATTTTCCAGTAAATTTCTCATTGTACTAAAATGATCAGAAATTTCTATTTACAAGTGAACTTTCAGTTTTGCCCTCACAATATTCTGAAAATATAATACAACATTCTGATTATTTTTTAATTTTTTTAAAAAAGATATTTTTTTAAATGTTTTAAATTTTATTTTTTGAAAATATATTACAACATTTTGAAAATATATAATACAACATTCTGAAAATATAATATAACACTCTGGATATAATACAATATTCTGAAAATATAATATAACATTTTGAATATAATACAGCATTCTGAAAATATAATACAACATTCTGATTTTTTTTTTAATTTTTTTTTTTTGAAAATATAATATCACATTCTGAATATAATACAACATTCTGAAAATATAATACAACATTCTGATTTTTTTTATTTAAAAAAAAAATGTATTTAAAAAACTTTTTTATTAAAAAAAATTATTAAAAAATTTTTTTTATTAATTTTTTTTTTTTTTAAAAATATAATACAACATTCTTTGGGGGTATTTTCATCCAAAATGATAAAAAAAATTGATATGTTCATTTAAAGTTCATTTAAAAGGAACATACTCCCTCCGTCCCAGCGAGCTTGAGAAAAAGTAAAATGGCACGGGAATTAAGGAGATTTTTTTATTATTTTTTTTTTTGAAAATATAATACAACATTCTTTGGGGGGTATTTTCATCCAAAATGATAAAAAAATTGATACGTTCATTTAAAGTTCATTTAAAATGAACATATTGAACATAAATTTAAAAAAAAAAAAAAAATATGGGGCAATTCATATTGACTTGAGAGAGATGGAGGCGGGGTCGGTTTATTTCAATGACAACCCTTAAATTTGGACAATGTCACTTGGGTTTGGTTTTAGTTTTATTGCCTCTTTGGTTAACTTTACGTAAACAAAGTGATTTTTCAATCCTAAATTTTAGGGTAGAACTAAGTACTGTTTAATGTTCATCGGTGGCAAGCCACCCCAAGCAGGGGCGGGATCCATTATGGCACCAGAAATTGCAAATGACATATCTGATATTTTGAAAAAAAAATTACCTAATATTTATTAAAAAAGAAATATCTATAGTATAAATCACAACATGCCTTCTCAGCCATGTGAACAGTACAATAAACAGTTTCAAATGTCAAATTTTCCATTTTGCCCTCGCTAAGTTGTCCCTTTCCCATTTTGCCCTTTAAAAAAAATTAATTAAAAAAAAAAAAAAACACGTGTCCTCGGACACGGGCTTTTACTAGTATATATATAAGGTGCAAACTGTAATTTTTAAAAGAAGAGGAATGTAAAGTGTAAATATGTGGAAAAAAAACATATTAATAGTATATTTCAAAAACTTGACCGTTTACTACTTTTTGTTAATTCTTCTCTTCTTTCTTTATAGGGTTAATTACCATTTAGGGCCTAAAGTCGTATAGCAGTTTTTTTTTTTTTTTTTTTTTTGTGGGGGGGGGGGGGCTGTGGTGGTTTCCTTGTCAATTTAGGGCCTATCATTAAAAAAGTTAGCCAGTTAAGGGCTATTTGACGAAATTCGTTAAAATTTCAGTTATGTGACATGTGCCTTGCAGGTGATTAACAGATTGAGGACTACTTTGAAATGAATATTAGTTTAAATGGGATGAAATGCAAAATTTACTGATGTGAAAATTTAGGGGATAAATATTTGTTATATTGAATTCGAAGGGATCAAGATGTAACTAAAAAAAAATTCTAAAACCCAATTCCACTACCATCACCCTAAAACCCATTCCCATTTTCAACCACCGACGTCAACCTCCCTCTCTCCTCTCCCATCTTCAACCTCACTCCAACCCTTTCCCCTATTTCTCTCTTCATATTTTTCGCCCTCCGCCCCAAATATTTAGTCGTGTTTCTTCTCTCCTAAATCCACCCATGTCCGCCGCTTCCCAGATTCAAGCTTGCCGGAATCTCCATTATTGTCGACAACTACGAAACTCGTCGGAACCTCGATTCTTTCCGTGAAATGGTGTTGTTTCATGCTTTTGGGAATTTAATTTTGGCTTTTTATTTATCCATTTGTTTAAAATCCGAAATTAATTCGATTGAAAATTTTGAATTTGGGCTTTTTTTTTCTTTCTAATGTGGGTTTTTTGAAAGGAATGGTTTGGTTTTAAGGTTTTAAATCTTTGATTAGATTGAGGTGTGAATTTAAATGGGATTTTTTTTTTATTTGATTATTGTTGGTGAAGAATGTTGTGGTGGCGGTAGTGGTGGCACAGTGGTGGTGATGGTGGTGGCGGTTGTTGTGGGGTTGCTGGGGGTGGAGAATGGTAATGATATGAAGGTGGGTACAATGTTATGTTACTTTAAAATTTATTAATGCAATTAATGGGTACAATATTCTTTATTTGTATAAGTAATCAATGAAATATTTAGTTTTAATTTTAATATAATAATGATTTCAAAATAATATATTTATTTTTCAATTTATTTGATGACATTTAATTATTTATTTTTAAATTTAGATTATAATTATTTTATTTTATTTTAAAGCATAATTATTCAATGAAATATTTAGTTTTAAATTTTTTTGACCCGAGGGGGGGGGTGGGGGGTAGGTGGGGCGGGGTAGGGAGTGGGGCGGGGTTGGGTGGGGGTGTTAAAAAAATATAAAATATAAATTTATAATTTTTTTTATAGTTGTTTCTTCATTTTGTTTTAAAATGTGATTATTTAATATTAAAAAAAAAATTATTTTTAGTCCTTTTATTTTATGAAATTACATTTAACTCCCTGAATATGAAATTTAACTTCAGTTTGATCCAATCCGTTAAGCATGTGCGAGGCACATGAGACTTTAACAAGTTTTTCAACGAATTCCGTCAAATAGCCCTTAACTGGCTAACTTTTTTAATGACAGGCCCTAAATTAACAAGGAAACCACCACAGCCCCCCCCCCTCCCCCGCGAAGACTGCTATACGATCTTAGACCCTAAAATTAACAAGGAAACCACCACAACCCCCCTCCCCGCGAAAGACCGCTATACGATCTTAGACCCTAAATGGTAATTAACCCTTCTTTATATATATATATATATATATATATATATATATATATATATATATATATATATATATATATATATATATATATATATATATATATATATATATATATATATATATATATATATATATATATTTTGTATATATATATATATATATATATATATATATATATATATATATATATATATATATATATATATATATATATATATATATATATATATATGTATGTATGTATGTATATATATATATGTATATACATATACATATATACATACATATATATATGTATATACATATACATATACATACATATATATATATATATATATATATATATATATATATATATATATATATGTATATACATATACATACATATACATATACATATATATATATATATGTATATATATATACATACATATACATATATATATATATATATATATATATATATATATAGATATAATACTAAATTAGAAAGAGGAAGTCCTCTTAAAGGTCCTCTCACTAAAAGAGGTCCCAAAGGAACTTGCAAAATAATGAAGATGAATCATCTATTTATAGTAGAAGAAAGATTAGAAAAAAAGGTAGGATGCATCTATGTGGGAAATAATAAAAACATTTGAATTTAGAGATGGTGGGAAAAATAAAATTTCATTTGCCTCCAAAAATTTCAAGAGGCTTTCATATAAAAATGGAACAAGTAAAAGGCACAAGAGAAGTAATGAATTTAAGTAAAAATATTAAGGGCCCATTATTAGAAAATATTACAACAAACTATTATACTTATAAATATTTTAGTAATATTGTTAGTTTTATCATTTTGTGCTTATGTTTTTTTTTATTATACTTATAAACAGTTTGCACCCTATATTTTTTTTTTTTTGCACACCCTCACTCTAAATCCTAGATACGCCACTGACCCCAATGTCATGGGATTACATGACATGACCCCATGAATTTTGTTGAGAAAGGATAGATTTGAACTGGTGATGATAATATCATCTTTATAGACAAGAAGATAAATCAAATCAAACCAAGGGAGTTACAAAGAATAAAGAGCGATGAGTCGAAAATACAATTTGTAAACCAAGAGAGAGAAGATAGAAGCACGGGGGGCCTGTTTGAGGCCATAGAGTGCTTGGAAAATTTTACAAACGTAAGAGAGATGAGACGGACAAGTGAATCCAGGAGGTTGGGACATATAAACATCATCTAGGAGAGAGCCTTGAAAAAAGGCATTATTGATGTCAATTTAACGAAAAGACAACCCATTGGAGATAGCAAGAGAGATAATAAGTCAAAAAGTGGCAGGCTTGACAACAGTGCTAAAGGTTTCATAGTAGTCAAGCCCGAGACGTTGGTGAAAACCATTTGCAACAAGGCAAGCCTTGTAGTGATCAACAGACCCATCTAGATTGAACTTGGTGCCAAATACCCACTTACAACCAATTAAGTTTTGAGACAGAGAAGCACAAACAAGATCCCATGTGTGATTCTTTAGAAGGGAATCATACTCATTTTGCATGGCATCACACCAGACATTGCTTTCGAGAGCTGAGATATTAGGGGGTCGGGCACATAGGGAGAAATGGAGGTGTGAAGGTTCAGTTTGGTAATGGGTTTTCTCATGTTGTTTTGGAGTCTGGTTACAAGTCGAGATAGGGGTGGAGGAGTGGGAGGTGGAGGTGGGTTGGCTGGTTTAGGTGTTAGTGTGATCACATCAGGGTTGCATTGGGGCTTGGGAAGAGGTGAGTAGTGTAGGTGTGATCACGTTAGAGGTGGCATCAGCTCGTTGAGAGAGATAAGAGTAGGGAGGGTTCGCCTGGAGTATTTGGTAGGACAGCCGAGGTGGGGACAGTTGTTAGGATATGTATGTGGAGGGGACACCATTCATCAATGTTAGAAGGAAAAGGCGTGTGGGACAAGGCGGCAAAAGGAAAAGTAGGTTAACTAAATTTGACATGTCGAGATCTATAAATTTTATTGGAATAGGATTTAAACAGTAGTAAGCAATTTGGGTAGCAGAGTAACCTACGGAAACACAAAGAGTAGATTTGGGTTCAAGTTTATGAGAGGTATAAGGACATAACCAGGGATAGCACAAACAAGCAAAGCTGCAAAGTTTGTGATAATTGGAAGGGTGTTTATGGAGGGACAAAAATGTGGAATTCATATTTAAGGTGGGGGTGGGCATACGATTAATAAGATAATATGAGTAGTTAAGGCAAGAGACCAATATTTGAGAGGCATGGAAGAGTGAGTTAGAAGAAAAAGACGAGTTTCAACAATATGTCTATGACGACGTTCAGAGAAGCCATTATGTTTGGGTGTATGAGGTGGGGAGGTGAGATGGGAGATGCCATGAGATGCAAGGAGAGGATGGAGTCCAATATATTCACCACCATTGTCACTTTAGATAAAGACATTTTTCAACGAGAAGTTTGAAGTGGGAAAATATGGTGGTAGCATCATTCTTATGTTTGAGAGGATAAAACCAAATGTATTTAGAGAAGTGATCAACAAATATAATGTAATACTTGAAACCATCATAAGAGGGAACAGGGAAAGTCCATACATCACTATAAAGAACATCAAGTAGACCAAAAGATTTAATAAAATTATTATAAAAGAGGAGTTTATGGATCTTATTACAATCGCAAGAATCGCAATGAAAATAACTAAAACTAGGAATTTGCATACTGAAACTATGGCTAAGATGACTCAAAATAGAAGATGACAAATGGCTAAGACGATGATTCCAATTGATGGTAGACTTCAGGGTAGAGGAATGGGTACGAGGAGTGATAGGATTTCATTCATAGACACCTGAATTAGTTGGTCCTTGTAGAAGTGTGGTGCTCGTGGATAGATCATTCACAACATAAGAAGAGGATAAGAAAGTGATGAGGAGTTATTATCTTGACAAAATTTATAAATAGAGATGATGTTAAGAGATATAGACGGAATAAAGAGTACATTATTTAGAATAAATTTAGAAGAAGAAGTAAAGAGAGATGTAGGACCAGTGTGAGAGATTGGGAGACCAGATCTGTCTCCAGGGGAATGAAGTGCTAGAGTATCAAGGTCATTGGTTGAGTGGTGTATAGCACCACAATCAAGTAGCCAAGTAGGAAGTGAGGGGACAGAGGTAATGGTGGATAAGCAGTGGGAGGTTGGGAGGCGGGGCCACGATTTTGGGAGCGGTTGGTGTTAAATAAGTTGGGGTAGGGATGGTAACATATGTTTGTTGGGAGCGGAAGAAAGGACATTGGGATAGATAATGGTCAGGGGTGCGACACCATTGGCAATGGACTTTAATGGAGTAGTTTGCCAAGTGGATGAGGTGGTGAGGTGTGGAAGAGGATTGGGAAAGAGGTCGGGATTAGAGGAAGACACGAGATTGTGGTTTTGGCCTCATGGTTGACAGTGGCTGGGAAAGGAGTAAGGTTTTTAGATCTATATTACAGAGATAGTTCCTAATTGATGATCTTTTCATGGAGCTCATTGAAAGAAATAGGGGTATCACGACTTTGGACAGCGGAGATCACAAATCGTAATCTGGATCATTGAGTTGGTTAAGAACTCGATCGACTATGTCGTAAGTATCTAGGGGACGACCAAGGGATGATAATTGGTCGGTGCAGTATTTAATCTCTTGCATGTACTCAGAGATAGAGGGAGATCCTTTAGTAATGTTTTTCAGGTGGTCTTTGATTTGTTTAAGGTGCCTTTTGGAGGGATTAGCATAACTCTTGGCTAGGGTTTGCCAAGAGGCATATGTGGTAGGGCATTAAAAGATGAGAGGGACAAGATTGGCAGAGAGAGTGCTGGCCAGCGCTCCAAGGATGAGCTTATCCTGTCCGAACCAGGTGGTATAGGCAAGGTTAGGAGTGGTGGCAGCTAGTTCTCGGGTGGCGGGTGTTGTGGCTACTAGAGTTGTGGCGACATGTAGGTTTTGAGGTGTGGCGAGATTAATTCCATCTATAAATTTATAGAGGTCATGGCCAAGAAGAGTGGCCTCAATTTGAGTTTTCAAGAGATATAGTTGGTGGGTGTGAGCTTGAGAACATGGGTAAGGAAAACAAAGATAAGAGGGCCATAGTAGACTCGAAGCTTTGCACATGGTCCCGTGCGTCAGTGGTTCCCGCATATTTTTCAAAATTTGGGACCTTGAAGGCAGGATTAGGTGGTATATCCGTTATTCTTTGAGAGAAGGGACGAGTGGACTAGTTGTCATCATCTTCCTCGTCCTCTTTCTTCAGCTCCATATCGTTGATTCTCTTTTTCAAGAGTTGTAATTCGTTAGCATCAATCCCCCTCTCGGTGCTGGAATGAGTGCTTCGGTGGGAACTACGCCGGGACCTTTCTGTTGGGTGACCATTCACCCTACTTTGTTCTCCATCATCTCAGTGATTATCTCCTCGTCCGGGAGGTGCCTTATCCCTCCTCGGCTCCCTCTCTCGGTGACCGAGAAACATCCTGTACGGTTGAGGACTCCTCGACCTTGCACAATTTATGGGACAAGGGGAGTTATGTCGAGGGGGATGACTGTGACGAGATGATAGGTTAAGACGAGGAGGGGATAAACGACGTGCCAGACTGAGCCTTGCTCGCAAGTCGGCGGAATTTACCTCCTGCTCCTTCGAATTTATGTGGCTTCTTAGGTCGACCATGGTCTTCTCGTTCTCATGAATGTTAGGCCGAGGACGAGGGGCATCTCGGAGGTTATGCTTAGGTGGTACAGCAGGCTCACGGGGAGGAGGATCTCGGCCACGAGGAGGACTCTTCTGGCTATCTCGTCTCTCACTCTGAGTTTCCCTTCCACGAGAGTTGTCCGACCTCGAAGGCCTAATGAACTCGGCCATTGAGTTTTCTGAATCCAATTGCAATAAAGCAGCCTGAGTCTCGTAGATACGTTGCAATGTCTCCATTTTTCGATGCAAAACAAGGTACGTCGGTCAACGGGCTGGGCGTCACTCTGAGTTTCCCTTGCACGAGAGTTGTCTGACCTCGAAGGCCTAATGAACTCGGCCATTGAGTTTTCTGAATCCAATTGCAATAAAGCAGCCTAAGTCTCGTAGATACGTTGCAATGTCTCCATTTGTCGATGCAACAAGGTACGTCAGTCAACGGGCTGGGCGTTCTCAGCTCGTCCAACGTCGGCGTTCCTCGTCGTCTTTTTGCTTGTAGCTCGTCTTCCTCGTGGACGAGTATGACGAGGAAGGTTGGTACCTGACTCCTCGACAGCTGGCTGTCCCATAGAGCGGAGAGTCATGCCGAGGGGTGGTATCCCGTCATTCAGAAGTGGAGGAGGAGGTAACATCTCGTCGGTGGGAGGGATCTCGTCTCCCTAACCTCGGTTCTCCTCGTTAGTAATACTGATGGTTCTGCCGTCCTCCATTGGGATTCAAGAATTTATGGTTCAAACAAGGTTTTATCAAAATCGAACAGCAGAAACGGCCAAAAATTCTCAATGAACAAATTTTTCCAGCAACAATTTTTTTCCGGCCAAAATTGAAACAAAGTTCGAACGCCAACAACAAATAGAATTCAATTACGATTGTTTATGCACCAGATTTCCAGCCAAAATCCAATTTTCCAGGTGAAAAATTGCAGAATCCGCCCAACAATAAAGAGATCAGAACGGAACAGATTTTCCAGCCGAAATAAAGGATTATTCGGCCGAAAATAAGGCTCAGGCGAGCGGATTTTTAGGCTAAACAATAGGCGTTTGAATCGATTCCCGGTAATGGAACCAAACTGATGATGCCAAAAAGTCGAATCAGCCCAAATCCAAGCGATAGGTTGTACTCCGGCGATTGAATAGCCTGAAAATAAGATAAAAAACGCAAACTAAGTCAGGGCTTCACCGGCGAAGGCCCTCCGGCGTGAGAGTAAGTTCACGGTTTGTATAAAGAGAAATCAAATTGACAGAGCTTCGAGTCAAATAGATCACCTACAAAAATATTGAGATTATGGCTTGTATTTATAGGAATGGATATGTAGAATCCATGTTGAACTTGGACTGTTAAGAGATAAGGTATAATCCTAGGAGGATTATATCTGTTAAGAGATAGGAGGTGGTTACAATCCTGTTAAGAGATAAGGTATAATCCTTAGTTGACTTGAATTGATATAGGAGGTGGTTACAATCCTGATAAGATTATAACTGCTTAGTATCCTTGTTTGATTAGGACTGCATAAGCTGCAACTTCTGCTAGTAAGCCGGGGAGGTCCCTCCTCGTCATCGTTACTTGGTCAGTTTATGAAGAGCCGGGGAGGAAATATGAAGGAATGGAGGACGTCCACTTCCTGGTAATTGTATAGCCGAGGAGCTATGGTGGGATAGCTGAGGAGGCCTCCTCGTCTCCAAGGGAGGGCATCTTGGCATTGGAGAGGAGTCTCTTCGGCCCTTGTTTTGGGCCTTGGTCATTGCACCTGCTAAGGGCTTGATCGGTCCAGGTAATGCCGAGACAAAGAGTGACGAGGAAGCCTAGGTCTTCCCTCGTAGCTGAGTATTGATGAATTATGTTTAGGGCCCAATCCACTTGGGCCTTATCCGGACTAACCCATATTCATATTTAGATTTATACCGTTCATTTTTGTTAGGGACTTGATGATTTATTGGACAGAATAATGGTATTGAAAAATGTTTTAAAAAATAATTAGTGTGAACAGTCAAAAAAATTTAAAAATTGCTGCATAATTGGATAAGACAAAACTCAGAATGATATCATTCAAACACAACACAGTCTACTCACTCGTTATCACACCTCTAAGTCAGATCTTAAACATACTCATTTAGGTACGATTTTCGGTTCTTGATTTCGTAGGAATGGAAATCGTATTCAAATCGTGTAATTTTGGTTTCTGGTTCACGATATCAATCGTCGATTTCTGATTTTGGTTCCACGGTTTCCATTTATTTATTACTTTTAATTATTTTTCACGGTTTCAACCGCCGGTTTCCGATTTTGATTCCACGATTCTTGTTGGGATAGAGGACCAACCGGGCTAGACATCGAAGCAAGGGGGAAAAACTCGTCAGGGGCTGCTGGACACAAGAGCGGCCGCGCTAGTGGCGTGCGCGACCGCGCTCTTGGACAGAGACTGATGCTGGATCGACGACGTGTTAAGGGCGACCGCGCTCGAAATAAGGGCGACCGCACTGAAGCATTATTTGAAGGCATTGAAGTTTCTGGAGGGTTGCGCGACCGCGCTCGGGGTGAGGGCGGCCGCGCTCGGCCCGTTTTTCAGCAGTCCTAGTTTCCTTGTTTGATTAGGTTTTGGTTTATTCCCTAGGTCATATATAATCAATGTTCCGCCCCCAATTCAGTTGTAACAAAAATTCTATATACATAGTGCAAGATCCTGGCTTGGTAGTGCCCCCAGACGTAGCCAATCAAATTGGTGAACTGGGTTAACAATTTCTTGTGTTCTTTTCTGTTTCTTTGATTTCTTGTGCATTGTTTGTGTGCTCTAATCGTTCTTGTAGGTTTGCTTGGGTTGTGGAGGGACATATTCACAACAAATGGTATCAGAGCTTTTGGTTTCAAGATCAAGGGAGTTGTTCCAAGCAATCAAAAATGGGCAAAGACAAACAGGCGGTTGAGAAATTCGATGGGTCTGACTACGGATATTGGAGGATGCAGATTGAGGAACTTTTGTACAACAAAGACCTCTATAAGCCTCTGAAGGGTGTCAAACCGGAAGATGAAGATCAGGAAGAATGGGAACTCATGGATCGTAAAGCCCTAGGGGTGGTTAGATCTACTTTGTCAAAGTGGATTGCGAAGACTATCAGGAAGGCGACAACCACCAAGGAGCTATTGGATTATCTTACTGAGAGATTTGAAACTCCATCTGCTGCAAATAAGGTTGATTTGATACGTAAGATGGGTAGTCTCAAGATGCAAGAGGGAGGATCCTTGGCTAAGCACATTGATGAGTTTATGGATGTCATAGATTCGTTGACAGCGGTGGAGATCAAGTTCGATGATGAGGTTCATGCGTGTTTGTTGCTAGCTTCTTTACCGGCAAGTTGGAGCGGAACGGTGACTGCAATAAATGCTTCAGCAGGTAAGAAGAAATTGAAGTATGATGATGTTAAAGACTTTCTTTTGGCCGAGGAAAATCGTATGAAGAAGTTGGGGACATCGAGTGCTTCGGGATCGGCTTTGGCTACTACTAGCAAGGGGAAGCTGGGTACTAGCAAACAAGGGAGAATCAAATCTAGGGAGAACGGGGTGAGTGGTAAGGGCAAAGCTGATGAGACCAAGGACAAACCGAAGGTTGCGAAGGGATCTGTTCAGTGCTATTATTGTAAGGAGTTGGGACACTTCAAGAGGGATTGTCCAAATCGTAAGGGCAATCAGGTGAATGTGGCAGTCGAAGGTGATGATGTGCGGTTACGAGTGTTAGTAGTGCACTAGAATCATGGGTGCTTTGGATTCGGGGCATCATTCCATTCTTGCGGGCATAAGGAAGAGATGGAAAACTACACTTAGGTGATTTCGGGAAGGTCTATCTCGGCGGATGGCGAGCCTTTGGAAATCAAGGGGAAGGGGGATGTCGAATAGGAGCATCGAGACGGGAAGATCTTACATCTGAACGGGGTCGGACACATTCGGGTTTGAAAAAGAACCTACTTTCGGTTGGGCGGTTGGACGACGAAGGTTACAAGGTGACATTCTGCTGCAGAAACTGGTTATTACCAAGGAGGATTGTGAGATTGCTCGGGGTAACAAGGAGGGAACTTTGTATTTGGCGAATAACACCAAGGACAAGATCGCGGTGGCGGCGGCCAAGGGTGATAACGGATTTGTGGCACTTGTCGATTGGGTCACATGAGTGAGACAGGGATGAAGGTGCTTGTTCAAAGGGACTACTACGGGTTTGAAGACGTACAACGTGGGGATCTGCGAGGATTGTATGTTTGGCAAACAAGGGAGAAATAATTTCTCAAGGACAGTAGGGGTTTGAGGAAGCAAAGTTGGAATTGGTTCACACGGACTTGTGGGGGCCATCTCCGGTTACATCTACGTGGTGCGTCATATTACATGACTTTCATTGATGATTCTACAAGGAAGGTTCTGGGGTCTATTTCTTGAAGGGGAAAGATGAGGCTTTCGAGGTGTTCAAGAAGTGGAGGGCCTTGGTGGAGAATCAGACGGGACTTAAGCTTAAGTGCTTGAGATCAGACAATGGTGGGGAGTATGAGCTTGGTGAGTTTAGAGAATATTGTGCTGCAAATGGGATTCATATGGAGAAGACTCCAAAGCGGACACCTCAACTCAACGGGGTAGCAGAGAGGATGAACAGAACATTGAATGAGCGGGCTAGAAGTATGAGATTGAAGTGTGGACTTCCGAAGACGTTCTGGGCATATGAGTTGACACGGCAGCTTTCTTGATCAATCGGGGACCATCGGTACCATTGGGGAATGGAATTCCAGAGGAAGCGTGGAGTGGCAAGCAGGTAAATCTGTCCTTTCTTCGCATATTTGGCTGCGTTTCTTATGTTCATGTTGATTCTGCTGAGAGAACTAAATTAGATGCTAAATCTGTTAAGTGTACATTTATTGGGTATGGCGGGGATGACTTCGGGTACAAGTTTTGGGATGACCAAAATCATAGAGTTATTCGTAGTCGAGATGTGGTATTCAATGAACAGGTTTTGTACAAGGACAGAAAGGGGGCATCTGATGACACTAGTTCGGAACCAGAAATTGTAGAGGTGGATGTTCCTAACTCGGGTGGGAGCAGAACGGTTCATGATGACCATGGTCAGGAGGTCACTGAAGATGAACCACGTACTCCGGAACCGGATATTCCGCTGCGTAGATCCAGCAGGTTGCGTGGATCGCCTGACAGGTATACTCCATCCAATTATTATTTGTTGTTGACAGATAATGGGGAACCGGAATGTTATGCGGATGTAAGTGCTCCAATTTGAGCTTGTTAGAATTTTCGTTAGAAAATTAACGAAAGTTATAACATTTCTAACAATTCCTAACTATCCTAACATTTCTAACAAAGTGAGGGTAAAATGGGCATTGTTATTTAAGGTTAAACCTTAAAAAGAATCTTAAAAAGAAAAACAAAAGGAATAAAACCACAAATAGCAATGGCTGGAGACACAAAAGCTGTTTGTTAATTTGAAATTTCAAAAAGATTATTCCTCTTGTCCAAAGCTGAAGCTGCATTTAATGAACAGTGCACGCTGACTGGATCCATCCGCGCGGACATCTTTGCATCTTCAGGAGGGCTATAAATTGAGCCCTCCAGTCACAAAAATAAGAAGGAAGAACACATTTTGCACCGAACCTCTGGCGAAATATAGAGAGAAAACAGTGAGAATTCACTTGAATTGTCACCATTTTCTCTCCAATCTTTCCCAACTCATACTCATCCACTCACTCTCATATTAAAGCCCTAAACACTCATACACTCAAGCCAAACACTCAAGAACACAAGGAAGATTGGTAAACCCTCCTCTTCCTAACCCTAAATCTCAACCATGCATGCATCTTCAAACTACAAAATGTAGTTCTTTCATCTTCTTGCTCTAGATCTAAGAAGATCACCATGGAAGACCATCTCCATGGATGATCTTCTACAAAGATCAACATTATTTTTAAGCTTTCTTACTTTCTTGCAAAGAAAACTCATTTTCAAAACCCTAAAAAACCATTTTCAAGCATAAAATCTTGATTTCAAAGGATAAAATTCCCCTTCCCAAGCAAATGAAATGCTTAGTCCTAATGTACCCCAAGGATGGTTTGGTATAGTTGATTCACCACTAAAATGTCTAGTGATCACTAACCAAAACCTAGGGAAATGGGGACAAGCATGGATGCAAAACCCCCTTTAAAATCATATTTTCTTTCTTGAGAAGTTGCTGTCCAGTAGCAATTTTCTCAGACCTCAGTCCATGGTCTTAATTTTTGGACACAGATGAACTTGGAATTTGGTGTTGACTACAAAATACTTTTTGTATCCAACATCCAGATGTTTCCAGAAATATTTTTACTTTATTTTTTGGGTGAGTAAAACTCCTATTTTCAAATTTTCTTTCATAGGCTAGTTCATCAGCTTCTGGGAATCCAGATCTCATATCTGAGGTTTCCAGAAGGTTTTGACCCCTCAAATCTTCTCCAAAATGGAAAATTCCTTCGCACAAACTTTATTTAAGGTGTCTAGAACAACTTTCATTCTCTGAGTTTATCCATATTATGAAGTTTTAAGACCCTTGAATCCCTTTCAAAATCAAAGGTCCACTGCCTTTTTCATTCTGGCAGAAATGGCTCTCAACTTCAAAAGGTCTTTTGAGTACCAAATCTCAATCCAGAAATCTTCCAAAAAATCATGGGATCATTTTAAAGTCTTAAAAAGATATCCCAATTTTTACTTTTCTGAGTTTCAACTTATTTTGGCCAAAACACACACACACACACACACACACAAATGATTTTCAGCTTGGAAGACTCGTTTTACGAGGCGCGTCGGGTGCACACTAACGTCCTTCCCGACGCGTAACATGACCTCCGAACCTAAATCTCTGATCTCGGGCTTTTTTCAAAGTTTTGGCCCTCAAAATTAAAATGGCGTGGCGACTCCGTTTTCGTTGATTTTTTCAAACACAAAAATGGGAAAATTTTCGGATACACATTCATCACAGTGGCGACTCCGCTGGGGACTAAGCTTTTAAAAAAAAATGGTATTTGGTATATTGGTGGAAACCACTAAATTTCCCGTTATCGCCTCCTAACACGAGTCGGGGATAAATTGTGGTCTAACAATCCCACGTACCGGTATCACCGTTTTAAAAAAAAAAGCTTTTGAGGGTCAAGCTTCCGTCCCGGCTTCGAAAATCATTTTTGTGTGTGTGTTGATTTTTGCACAGTTTTCATGTTGTTTTGGCCGCCTCGAAGAAAGTCAAAATTTTATTTGTCGGAATAATGTCCCTAACTGTCGGAATTTTCGTGCTTATGTGCTCATAAAAAAAAAATCAAAAAAAAAAGGATTTTCAAAAAAAAAAGAAAATTTCCAAAAAAAAAATCATGCATCATATTTTTAAGACTCATAAAAAAAATCTCTATTTTACTCAGAAAAAGAATATAGACTGCTTGCACACTACGCGCACGTGACCGTACACTGCACACTACGTCCTTAACCCGGGGAAATCCTTGTCGCGGTCCGTTTGGTCTTATTACGCCTCTCGGATGAGCACAGGACTACCCAAACATCCCATGGAGCCTCGTGTCGACCATGCACTTGTCCGTGACACACTTTGTCCGAGACCCGGTTGGTTTTTAGTCCGGGTCCGTGTCATGCCCTGTCCGTGTATAGACCTTTCCTTTCAAGCCTTTGTCGGCATACCGACTCAATATCTTTCGGGTCCTAATCGGTCGAAGTTACGCCGGTTTTCCGCCGCGAGACTTTGACCAAGATATTGACCGGCGCCTTGACTTCGGCTCGGCGGCTGGCACAAATTATACACTCGACTCCCAAAGATTGACACACCGAGTCATCAAGGATTAACGACTATTCCATGCCTAATTACGGCTTAAGCGACGACAAGTCAAGATCAATCGTGGACGCTTATCGGTCCAAATCATGCCGACTTTTCGTCGAGCCCTCGGGCATGATCTTGACTTTCGACGTCGGCTTTGTCCGTAATTTACATCGAATGCTCGTTAAGACTCGATTACCCGCCGACTTTTAGGATCGTTTTTCTTTCGGTCGGTGGGACTCGCTTGCCCTATAGGACCCTCGCCCGGGCCGTCCACCCGGGAGGTCGAAATACGGGTGGAATACGAGGGGCTTATAGACGTAGTGACGGGGCCCACCGATCCGGGAATCGAGTAGTTTACGAAAAAGAAGAGCAATCTTTTCCAACCGAGTAGGTTAATAAAGCATGTTTTAAGTAAACGTGAACAAATAAGCGCATGTTGCATGAGCCAAAAGCCCAAACACCTACCCCCTTCCATTCCCTGACATCGAACCTTCATGTCCTTTCCCCATGACTCCGCACAAAGCTTGGTTTCGGGCACCGGGTCACCGTTTGATCAGTTGGGAAGAGTCAAGCGCGTCATCAGCTTCGCCATTTGTTCCGACTCCGGGTTTCAGAATGTCTGCATCAGCCGGTAATGATGGGGATAACGTTGCTCCGTCCTCCAAAATCCCTCAGACAGACCAGTATTGGATCCAGTTGGTAGAACAAATGAGACTTCGACATGAGGCTCAAATTGATGACCTACTGGGGGTAGTCGCAAGTCATGGTTTGACTATCAGTCTCAATTCCGATGGCACTTTTACCGCAAAGACAGAAGAGGGTTCTCCTCCTCTTCTTAATAGTCCCGGATACATCAAGATGCTACCCCAAGATTCCTATGTTTCCACCGCCGGGACTCCTGCCCGCCGACTTACAGGGCAACTGGCCCCCAAACAGCAGTCAGGGACGAAAGAGTTCGGTATACTGTCAGTTGTCCCCTCTCAAAGTGATGATCCCACAAGTGTCAGCCTGAGTGATGAAAATCAGGGAACAGTTGAAGAAATATGGTCAGCCATCAAAGCCCTGGAAGAACGCCAGAACAGACAGCAGGCTTGGATTGAAGAGGCCACACGCCACTTCGGGACCTTAACAATATCCCAACTGACTGGGGCTACCCTGAAGGACAAACATGTGCCCGTTCCCCGGGACCTCAATATCTCTCATTATCCGGCGGAGTCCAATCACTCGCTACCCGTGACAAGCCCGACCGAGATCCCCGGACCCGGTTCGCCACTCAAAGTCATTCCGGCCACTCGGCTCAACACGAGTCCCAAGTCCGCCACGGTAGTAGAACACATTTGGTGGGATATTTGTGACTGTACCGATTGCCTTGAAAGGGACTATCGGGGCTGGATACACGAGGACCGTCCTCCTAAGAAAAAGAAAATTTCCTCCCGAGCGAAAAATTGAAGGAGAGATTCGAGGCCGGTGATAACAGCGTGGGAACGCTCGGGGAGCTATCTGGGGATTTGATTATTATGTACTCTACTCCAGTCGGTCTTCCCCAAAGCAAAAAGGGGTAAAAGAGCGAAAAGCCTTGCCAACGACAGAGTTGAGACTTTCGGATACCAGTGCATGCAGAACGAAGTCCAACCCCTCGGGAGTCGGCCAAGGTTCGGTTGTCCAGGCTCCCGAATATACACCGATGAAGAAAAACCGACGCCGATGCAGCGCTCCCACTCAATCAACATGTTGACTAGAGATGGCAACCGCCACAAAAGGCATCGAGTATAACCCGGGGCTTCGGCAAAGACTCTACCTCGCAAGAAAAAGGCACGAAGTGGCGGCGATGACTCTCCATCCCGAGACAAGGACCAAATCTATGATCCTCACCTATATGGGAGTATGATCACCTTCGCGATGAAGATTTGCCAAGAGATGTCTCCCAACACAATGAAGCTTTGTACATCACTATTCGGCTCAACACCATGTCACTCCACAGGGTATTAGTGGACAATGGATCATCGGTAAATGTCCTTCCCTCGGCATGATGAGGGCCCTCCGCATAAATGAAAGGCGCGTGATCCCATCTACCGGTGTCAAAGCCTACGACGGTTCGTCTCGTCCCATTCAGGGGACGGTGACTCTGGAACTCGTACGAAACCCCAAATGGTGCCCGCAAAGTTCCATGTAATGGATATCCCCTCAGAGTTCACGACCCTACTAGGGCGCCCTTGGTTGCATCACATGAAAGCCATAGCCTCCACTCTCCACCAATGCGTCAAATTCATCAACCGGCGGGAGACCTTGAAGTCATAAGGGGTGACAGGTTTCCTCATAGGGAACGAAGGCTGAAACAATAGCCAAGAACGCCCACATCAAACACCAGGGGCTACATCCTTCAAGAGGCAAGTCTCGCCGGCATCCTTTGGAATCCAGCGATGCCAACTATGTCGACACACTCAAGCGAGCGGACTCAGAAGAAGTTCGATTCATCAAATTTAATTGCTATTTCCAACACTTGGAGCGTGCTGGAAGGAAACGCTGAACACCGCCATGATACGAGGCACACAAGTCCCCGGTCCTCAATCACAGATTTGTCGGCATTCTGCAAACCCATTCTTTGGCCTCGCCGGGCGAGGAGATTTTCATGATAAAAGTAGGCAAACACCGACGGACTCGGCTCGAATCTATGAACGTCGTGTGGGACGTCCTCCTTGCTGAACTACTGCCAAGCCTTTCCGCTCGAGTATGGGACATGAGATTTTTCTAGCGGCACACCGAGACGCAATACGTCCTTACATCCGGATTGAGCGGTCGGATTGTGACGAAACAGAAATCCCCGGGATTGAGGAAGATCCCTACATCCACATGCTCGGCTTCCGGACGCCAAACGCAATTGATTACGGTTCGAGACAAAGAGATGATAGCAACGGCGAAGAGGGAGCACGAGACCATGCCTTTCCCGGGTTGTGAAGCCACCAACGGAATGCCGCTAAAGAATTGGGAAACTCTCTCGGGCCCGTTCGCGACCAAAGAGGAAATGATCACCAAGCTTGGATTGGTCCCAGATCCTTTCGTGTCAACCTTTGTAAAGTCCTCAGGAGTCTCTCATTGTTGAGTTCGAGTCTCTCGAGTCGTCCGATGGCCTCACGCACAGAAGACCACGAAATTGTAGCCAATGTTGTATTCCCTCTTATTCTCAGAAATGAAATGACGAACCTTTACGAGTATCCCTTAATTGCCACTTTAACTAATGATGAATTAACTAATAATCTAAAAAGCAGTTAATAACGATTCACTAGATGAAGAGGCGGACACATTAAATGAACAATATATCAAAGAAATCTTTAAGCGGAGTTGTCAGGAAGAGGAAAATCGAGCCCAAGCTGCCAAGAGATTTTGACAAGTGTGAATCAGGAGCTGCGGAAGAGCCTAAAGAGGCCTTGATTGGTAGTTTCTTCGAAGGGAGCGAAAGGGAGGCCCTAATCGTTTGCTAAAAGAATTCGTGGATGTGTTCGCATGGTCCTATAAAGATATGCTGGGCCTCGATCCTTCCATAGTAGAGCACCGAATACCGCTCGACCCAGAGAAAGTCGAAGCCGGTTAAGCGAGAAGCTAAGAAGAATTAAGCCGAATGGTCCTTACAAGTGAAAGAGGAAATAGAAAAGATGCTCGGGCGGGGTTCATCGGGGTCATTGAATACCCAACATGGCATCCCAACATAGTGACGGTGACCAAGGCCAACGGAAAGATCCGATGCTTTGCGTAGACTTCGAGAGACTTGAACAAAGCCGGTCGAAGACGATTTCCTCGCCGAACATCGACATTTTGGTAGATTCCACGGCCAACCATGAAGTCAAATCCTTCGTCGACGGTTTTGCCGCTACAACCAAATCAAAATGGCGAGAAGAAGATCAAGCCAAAACGGCCTTCACAACCCCTTGGGGCACATGCGCTATACGGTCATGCCATTCGGACTAAAGAATGCTTTGGGGCTACGTACCGGAAGGCGGCTACGGCTGTTCCATGACATGATCCACAAAGAAATTGAGGTCTATGTGGACGACATGATAATACATTCCGGAGGATCGAGATGGCCGGCACTTTGTTGATTTGAGAAAATTCTTCGGCCGCCTCAGAGACCACGGCATGAGGCCCGAATCCGGCCAGAGTGCACCTTCGGTGTAAGACGAGGTAAGGTGCTAGGATATATGGTGACGAACGGGGAATCGAAGTAGATCCCCGGAAAATCAAGGCGATAGTTGAAATGAAGCCACCACGAACAACGACGAAGTGAAATCCTTCATGGGAAGATTGCAATACATAAGCCTCTTTGTAAATCGGTGACCTCGATCTGCGAGCCGATCTTCAAGTTGATGAAGAAAAATGCCTACACGAATGGACCCCGAGAATGTCGGCTTGCCTTTGAACGGATCAAGGCATACCTTGTGAATCCTCCGATTCTCTGCCCACCACATCGGCAAAAGCCACTCTTGCTATATCTAACGCCATGACGGATACAAAGAATTGGGGCTATGCTAGCTCAAGAGAAGAAAGATTCCAAAGTCGAAACGCCATCTATTTCGTGAGCGTAAAGCTCCAAGGAAGCGAACTCAATTACTGCCTTGCGAGAAGACTTGCGCGAGGTTTGGTCGGGTAGTGGGAAAGTTGAAACACTACATGCGGTCTCACCCGATACATCTTGTCTCAAGGATAGACCCCATCAAATATATGTTCGACAAGCCTTCCATCTCCATGAGGTTGGCAAAATGGTCGTTCTTTTTGGCCGAATATGACATCACTTATGTTTCAAGGAAATCCGTAAAAGGACGCATAATGGCGAGAACATCGGCCGATTTCCCAGTGATGAGTCTCGAGGACCTGAACCTCAATTTCCCGATGATGGAATCTTCGCCTAGAAGGAGAAAATCACTCGGCAACTCTTCTTCGACGGAGCATCAAACAAAAGGGGAACGGGATAGGAATGCTTACGGTCGATCCTACCGACGAACACACCCCCATAGCGGTAAAGAGGCGAACTTCGAAGTCACCAACAACGCCTGCCGAATATGAAGCTTGCATAGGCTGGGTTGGAAGCCACCCTTGAAAAAAATATCAAGGAATTGGAGGTGTACGGTGACTCTGCCCTCATCATCAATCGGGTCTCTAACAAATGGAAGACCGTGGATCCGGGTTTGCGAAGTATCATGCTTACATGGAAGAACTAGTGGCTCAATTCAAAGAAATCGGCTTTCATTACCTCGCCAAGAGACCAGAAACAGTTTCGCGAGATGCTCTGGCTACACTAGCCTCTCTTGTCGAAATACACGAAGGAAAGTCTGTTAAACCATTCGAGTCGGGAGAAGAGAAAACCCCGCCTATTGCTTCGAAATTGAAGCGGAAGCCGAACCGATCAATGATCCACTGGTACACTCAGTTTACCGCATTCGAAGGATGGCGAGGCCTCTTTCAAAAATGAAGATTTGCCAAGAGATGTCTCCCAAACACAATGAAGCTTTGTACATCACTATTCGGCTCAAACACCATGTCACTCCCCTGGGGTATTAGTGGACAATGGATCATCGGTAAATGTCCTTCCCCTCGGCATGATGAGGGCCCTCCGCATAAATGAAAGGCGCGTGATCCCATCTACCCGGACTGTCAAAGCCTACGACGGTTCGTCTCGTCCCGATGCAGGGACGGTGACTGGAACTGCAGTACGAAACCCAAATGTTGCCCGCAAAGTTCCATGTAATGGATATCCCCTCAGAGTTCACGGCCTACTAGGGGCGCCCTTGGTTGCATCACATGAAAGCCATAGCCTCCACTCTCCACCAATGGGTCAAATTCATCAAGCGGCGGGAGACCTTGAAGTCATAAGGGGTGACGGTTTCCTCATAGGGAACGAAGGCCGAAACAATAGCCAAGAACGCCCACAGATCAAACAAGGGGCTACATCCTTCAAGAGGAAAGTCTCGCCGGCATCCTTTGGAATCCGGCGATGCCAACTATGTCGACACACTCAAGCGAGCAGACTCAGAAGAAGTTCGATTCATCAAATTTAATTGCTATTTCCAACACTTGGAGGCGTCTTTGGAAGGAAACGCCGAACACCGCCATGATACGAGGCACACAAGTCCCCGGTCCTCAATCACGCATTTGTCGGCATTACGTAAACCCATTCTTTGGCCTCGCCGAGCGAGAGATTTTCATGATAAAAGTAGGCAGCAACACCGACGGACTCGGCTCGAATCTATGAACGTCGTGTGGGACGTCCTCCTTCTTGAACTACACTGCCAAGCCTTTCCGCTCAGTATGGGACATGAGATTTTTCTAGCGGCACCGAGACGCAATACGTCCTTACATCTGGATTGAGCGGTCGGATTGTGACGAAACGTAAATCCCGGGATTGAGGAAGATCCCTACATCCACATGCTCGGCTCCGGACGCCAAACGCAATTGATTACGGTTCGGACAAAGAGATGATAGCAACGGCGAAGAGGGAGCACAGAGACCATGCCTTTCCCGGGTTGTGAAGCCACCAAGCGGCCAATGCCGCTAAAGGTGGGAAACTCTCTCGGGCCCGTTCGCGACCAAAGAGGAAATGATCACCAAGCTTGGATTGGTCCCAGTCCTTCGTGTCAACCTTTGTAAAGTCCTCCGAGTCTCTCATTGTTGAGTTCGAGTCTCTCGAGTCGTCCAGATGGCCTCACGCACGAAGACCACGAAATTGTAGCCAATGTTGTATTCCCTCTTATTCTCAATGAAATGACGAACCTTTACGAGTATCCCTTAATTGCCACTTTAACTAATGATGAATTAACTAATAATCTAAAAACGGTTAATAACGATTCACTAGATGAAGAGCGGACACATTAAATGAACAATATATCAAAGAAATCTTTAAGCGGAGTTGTCAGGAAAGAGGAAAATCGAGCCCAGTAGAAGAGATTTTGACAAGTGTGAATACAGGAGCTGCGGAAGAGCCTAAAGAGACGCGATTGGTAGTTTCTTCGAAGGGGTGAAAGGGAGGCCCTAATCGAGCCGCTAAAAGAATTCGTGGATGTGTTCGCATGGTCCTATAAAGATATCTAGGGCCTTGATCCTTCCATAGTAGAGCACCGAATACCGCTCGACCCGGAAGTCAAGCCGATTAAGCGAAGCTAAGAAGAATTAAGCCCGAATGGTCCTTACAAGTGAAAGAGGAAATAGAAAAGATGCTCGGGCGGGGTTCATCGGGGTCATTGAATACCCAACATGGGCATCCAACATAGTGACGGTGACCGAGGCCAACGGAAAGATCCGATGCTTTGCGTAGACTTCGAGAGACTTGAACAAAGCCGGTCGAAAGACGATTTCCCCCGCCAAACATCGACATTTTGGTAGATTCCACGGCCAACCATGAAGTCAAATCCTTCGTCGACGGTTTTGCCGGCTACAACCAAATCAAAATGGCGAGAAGAAGATCAAGCCAAAACGGCCTTCACAACCCCTTGGGGCACATGCGCTATACGGTCATGCCATTCGGACTAAAGAATGCTTTGGGGCTACGTACCGAGAGGGCGGCTACGGCTCATTCCATGACATGATCCACAAAGAAATTGAGGTCTATGTGGACGACATGATAATACATTCCAGAGGATCAGATGGCGGCACTTTGTTGATTTGAGAAAATTCTTCGGCCGCCTCCGAGACCACGACATGAGGCGAATCCGGCCAAGTGCACCTTCGGTGTAAGACGAGGTAAGGTGCTAGGATATATGGTGACGAACGGGGAATCGAAGTAGATCCCCGGAAAATCAAGGCGATAGTTGAAATGAAGCCACCACGAACAACGACGAAGTGAAATCCTTCATGGGAAGATTGCAATACATAAGCCTCTTTGTAAATCGGTGACCTCGATCTGCGAGCCGATCTTCAAGTTGATGAAGAAAAATGCCTACACGAGAATGGACCCCGGAATGTCGGCTTGCCTTTGAGCAGTCAAGGCATACCTTGTGAATCCTCCGATTCTCTCGCCCACCACATCGGCAAAAGCCACTCTTGCTATATCTAAGCATCACAGATACGACAATTGGGGCTATGCTAGCTCGAAGAGAAGAAAGATTCCAAAGTCGAAAACGCCATCTATTTCGTGAGCGTAAAGCTCCAAGGAAGCGAACTCAATTACTCTGCCTTGCGAGAAGACTTGCGCGAGTTTGGTCCCGGTAGTGGGAAAGTTGAAACACTACATGCAGTCTCACCCGATACATCTTGTCTCAAGGATAGACCCCATCAAATATCTGTTCGACAAGCCTTCCATCTCCATGAGGTTGGCAAAATGGTCGTTCTTTTTGGCCGAATATGACATCACTTATGTTTCAAGGAAATCCGTAAAAGGACGCATAATGGCAGAACATCTGGCCGATTTCCCAAGTGATGAGTCTCGAGGACCTGAACCTCAATTTCCCGATGATGGAATCTTCGCCCTAGAAGGAGAAAATCACTGGCAACTCTTCTTCGACGGAGCATCAAACAAAAGGGGGAACGGGATAGGAATGCTTCAGTCGATCCTGACGAACACACCCCATGCGGTAAAGGCCGAACTTCGAAGTCACCAACAACGGCTGCTTGAATATGAAGCTTGCATAGTGGGTTGGAAGCCGCCCTTGAAAAAATATCAAGGAATTGGAGGTGTACGGTGACTACGCCTCATCATCAATCGGGTCTCTAACAAATGGAAGACCGTGGATCCGGGTTTGCGAAGTATCATGCTTACATGGAAGAACTAGTGGCTCAATTCAAAGAAATCGGCTTTCATTACCCGCCAGAGGCCGAAACGGGTTCGCAGATGCTCTGGCTACACTAGCCTCTCTTGTCGAAATACACGAAGGAAAGTCTGTTAAACCATTCGAGTCGGGAGAAGAGAAAACCCCGCCTATTGCTTGAAATTGAAGCGGAAGCCGAACCGATCAATGATCCACAGTACACTCAGTTACCGGTGCACGAAGGATGGCGAGGCCTCTTTCAAAAATGAAGATTTGCCAAGAGATGTCTCCCAACACAATGAAGCTTTGTACATCACTATTCGGCTCAACACCATGTCACTCCCTGGGGTATTAGTGGACAATGGATCATCGGTAAATGTCCTTCCCCTCAGCATGATGAGGGCCCTCCGCATAAATGAACGGCGCGTGATCCCATCTACCCGGACTGTCAAAGCCTACTACAGTTCGTCTCGTCCCGATTCAGGGACGGTGACTCGGAACTCAGTACGAAACCCAAATGTTGCCCGCAAAGTTCCATGTAATGGATATCCCCTCCGAGTTCACAGCCCTACTAGGGCGCCCTTGGTTGCATCACATGAAAGCCATAGCCTCCACTCTCCACCAATGGGTCAAATTCATCAACCGGCAGGGAGACCTTGAAGTCATAAGGGGTGACAGTTTCCTCATAGGGAACGAAGCTGAAACAATAGCCAAGAACGCCCACAGTCAAACACCGGGGCTACATCCTTCAAGAGGAAAGTCTCGCCAGCATCCTTTGGAATCCAGCGATGCCAACTATGTCGACACACTCAAGCGAGCGTACTCGAAGAAGTTCGATTCATCAAATTTAATTGCTATTTCCAACACTTGGAGGCGTGCGGAAGGAAACGCTGAACACCGCCATGATACGAGCACACAAGTCCCGGTCCTCAATCACGATTTGTCGGCATTCTGCAAACCCATTCTTTGGCCTCGCCAGGCGAGGAGATTTTCATGATAAAAGTAGGCAAACACCGACAGACTCGGCTCGAATCTATGAACGTCGTGTGGGACGTCCTCCTTGCTGAACTACCTGCCAAGCCTTTCCGCTCGAGTATGGGACATGAGATTTTTCTAGCAGCACACCGAGACGCAATACGTCCTTACATCTGGATTGAGCGGTCAGATTGTGACGAAACAGAAATCCCCAGGATTGAGGAAGATCCCTACATCCACATGCTCAGCTTCCGGACGCCAAACACAATTGATTCTGGTTCAGACAAAGAGATGATAGCAACGACTGAAGAGGGAGCACAGAGACCATGCCTTTCCCGGGTTGTGAAGCCACCGACAAAGCAATGCCGCTAAAGAATTGGGAAACTCTCTCGGGCCCGTTCGCGACGAAGAGGAAATGATCACCAAGCTTGGATTGGTCCCCCGTCCTTTCGTGTCAACCTTTGTAAAGTCCTCCGAGTCTCTCATTGTTGAGTTCGAGTCTCTCGAGTCGTCCGATGGCCTCACGCCTGAAGACCACGAAATTGTAGCCAATGCTGTATTCCCTCTTATTCTCAATGAAATGACGAACCTTTCTGAGTATCCCTTAATTGCCACTTTAACTAATGATGAATTAACTAATAATCTAAAAACAGTTAATAACGATTCACTAGATGAAGAGGCAGACACATTAAATGAACAATATATCAAAGAAATCTTTAAGCGAGGTTGTCAGGAAGAGGAAAATCGAGCCCAAGCCGAAGAGATTTTGACAAGTGTGAATACAGGAACTGAGGAAGAGCCTAAAGAGACGCAGATTGGTAGTTTCTTCGAAGGGGACTGAAAAGGGAGGCCCTAATCGATTTGCTAAAAGAATTCGTGGATGTGTTCGCATGGTCCTATAAAGATATGCGGGCCTTGATCCTTCCATAGTAGAGCACCGAATACCGCTCGACCCGGAAGTCGTTAAGCTAGAAGCTAAGAATTAAGCCCGAATGGTCCTTACAAGTGAAAGAGGAAATAGAAAAGATGCTCGGGCGGGGTTCATCGGGGTCATTGAATACCCAACATGGTGCATCCAACATAGTGACGGTGACCAAGGCCAACGGAAAGATCCGTCTTTGCGTAGACTTCGAGAGACTTGAACAAAGCCGGTCAAAAGACGATTTCCCCTGCCAAACATCGACATTTTGGTAGATTCCACGGCCAACCATGAAGTCAAATCCTTCGTCGACGGTTTTGGCCGCAAATCAAAATGGCAGAAGAAGATCAAGCCAAAACGGCCTTCACAACCCCTTGGGGCACATCTTGCTATACGGTCATGCCATTCGGACTAAAGAATCTTGGGGCTACGTACCCGGAAGGCGGCTACGGCTACGTTTCCATGACATGATCCACAAAGAAATTGAGGTCTATGTGGACGACATGATAATACATTCCGTAGGGATCGGATGGCGGCACTTTGTTGATTTGAGAAAATTCTTCGGCCGCCTCGAGACCACGGACATGAGGCCCGAATCCGGCCAAGTGCACCTTCGGTGTAAAGACGAGGTAAGGTGCTAGGATATATGGTGACGTAACGGGAATCGAAGTAGATCCCCGAGAAAATCAAGGCGATAGTTGAAATGAAGCCACCACGAACACCGACGTAAGTGAAATCCTTCGTGGGAAGATTACGATACATAAGCCTCTTTGTAAATCAGTGACCTCGATGCGAGCCGATCTTCAAGTTGATGAAGAAAAATGCCTACACGAGAATGGACCCCTGAATGTCGGCTTGCCTTTGAACGAGATCAAGGCATACCTTGTGAATCCTCCGATTCTCTGCCCACCATCGGCAAAGCCACTCTTGCATATCTATCTATCACGAGGCTGACAATTGGGGCTATGCTAGCTCAAGAGAAGAAAGATTCCAAAGTCGAAAACGCCATCTATTTCGTGAGTAGCACAAGCTCCAAGGCGAACTCACACTACTCGCCTTGCGAGAAGACTTGCGCGAGGTTTGGTGCAGGTAGTGGGAAAGTTGAAACACTACATGCGGTCTCACCCGATACATCTTGTCTCAAGGATAGACCCATCAAATATACGTTCGACAAGCCTTCCATCTCCATGAGGTTGGCAAAATGGTCGTTCTTTTTGGCCGAATATGACATCACTTATGTTTCAAGGAAATCAGTAAAAGGACGCATAATGGCGTAACATCCGCCGATTTCCCAAGTGATGAGTCTCGAGGACTAACCTCAATTTCCCGATGATGGAATCTTCGCCCTAGAAGGAGAAAATCACCGGCAACTCTTCTTCGACGGAGCATCAAATAAAAGGGGAACGGGATAGGAATGCTTTCGGTCGATCCTACTTGACGAACACACCCCCATGCAGAAGGTGAACTTCGAAGTCACCAACAACGCCGCGAATATGAAGCTTGCATAGGCTGGGTTGGAAGCCACCCTTGAAAGAAATATCAAGGAATTGGAGGTGTACGGTGACTCGCCTCAGCCCATCAATCAGTCTCTAACAAATGGAAGACCGTGGATCGGGTTTGCGAAGTATCATGCTTACATGGAAGAACTAGTGGCTCAATTCAAAGAAATCGGCTTTCATTACCTGCCAAGAGGCAAAGACAGTTCGCAGATGCTGGCTACACTAGCCTCTCTTGTCGAAATACCTGAAGGAAAGTCTGTTAAACCATTCAGAGTCGGGAGAAGAGAAAACCCCGCCTATTGCTTCGAAATTGAAGCGGAAGCCGAACCGATCAATGATCCCTGGTACACTCAGATTTACCAGTACCTGAAGGATGGCGAGGCCTCTTGGGTAGAACAAGTGACCTATAGTCTTTGCACTTTCGAAAACTCGAAGTGACCTCCGTCTTTGTTCTTTTTGACTTTTTCACTGCATTGTTAGTTTTGGGACATGCAAAAATATCTAAAATATCATTGCAAATCAAAGGTTCAATATTTATGAGATCATTTTTTATTTCTTCCTTTGATTTTGTTTCCTCACCCATTAAATCTTCTTCACTAGGAATCCAATTTTCTTCGCTAGGGGTGTAGGTCTCTTCAATTGGGGTCCAATCTTCTTCACTAGGAGTATAAGCCTCTAGATAGGGATCTTCGAGAACTGGCTTATGCATACTAAATTCGACCCTTTCTTTCCCTATATTTAGGGAAAATGTGCCATTTTTCACATCAATGATTGCCCCCGCAGTGGCAAGAAATGGCCTTCCTAAGATGACGGGAATATAATGGTCTTCCGCCATATCCAAGATAACAAAGTCGACAGGGATGATTAAGTTCCCTACTCGACAAGGCAAATTTTCCATAATACCAACGGGGTATTGAACGGATCGGTCTGCCAATTGGAGAGTTATGGTTGTGGGTCTGAGTTCCCCTATACCAAGCTTCTCGCTAACCGATAATGGCATTATGCGACGCTTGCTCCTAAGTCGAGGACAAACATTATCTATGTTTCTGCCAACACAACAAGGAATGGTGAATGTACCCGGATCCTTTAATTTTGGAGGGTCTTTATTTTGCAAAACGGCGCTCACCTCCTCCGCTAACGTAACATTCTCATTTTCTTCTAGCCTTTCTTTTTCAAAAATTAATTTTTTCAAAGGTTTAACGGCTAAAGGCATATCTTCATCTTTTCTAAAATAAGGAATGTTAACATTAATGGCATCCAAGTTATCAAGGAATTCATCATAATCCTTGCCTTTTTCTCTAGGGATTCGTCCCCCAAACTAGTCTCAATCATCGGAGGGATTGGACTATGATTATTTCTAGGGCATTCGTTTTTCTTTTCTTGCTCATCCCTAGTTTTTACCACATTAACTTGCTCATTTGGCCTTTGAGATTGACCGGGAAGACTCCTCTTGTGGTCTATTCAATGGGGTAGCTGTTGAGCTTGTTGGGTTTCTAGCATCTTATTATGCGCCAAGTTATCAAACCTAGCATTTAGCAATTTAAAACATTCCCTAAATTCATTATTGATCTTTTCTTGAGAATTTTTATTTTCCACTACAAAATCCATTATAAGATCTAATTTAGACTTAGGGGAAAGGTACTTGCATTGTTGTTGAAATTCTTAGGTGCAAATCCCTGAGGTTGTGTAGATGATTGCGGGTTAAGAACGTTGTTATTCTTGTAGGAAAAATTGGGGTGATTCCTCCACTCGGGATTGTATGTATTAGAATACATCCCCCTTTTTCCCAAAAGAATTAACGAAGTTCACTTGATCGTTAGAGGTAACGTCAAGTAACTCGCAATTATACGTACTATGTGAGTTAGACCCACATAGTTCGCATACCACATTTACACTAGCAATGGGATTGACATTAAGATTTTCAAACTTTTTCCAAAAAGCATGTCAACTTTAGAGGAGAGAAGAGTAACCGCATCAACATTATATTTACCGGGCGTACCTTGTTCTTGCTCCTCTCTCGCTTGACCATTGGTAATGGTTCAATGCAATGTTTTCGATAAGGTCGTACGCCTCATCGACTCCTTTGTTCATCAACGCTCCTCCTGCAGAGGCATCAAAGGTCTCTCTTGTTTTGAAAATGAGACCGTTGTAGAAGGTGTGAACAATCAACCACTTTTCTAGCCCGTGGTGGGGGCACATTCGAGAAGTTCCTTGAACCGTTCCCATGCATCATACAAAGTCTCACTATCTCGTTTGACAGAAGTTAGTGATCTTTGTTCGTATCCGGCGATCTTGCTTGGTGGGAAAAATCGACCGAGGAATGCTTCTTGAATTTGGTCCCATGTTGTCAATGAATTTCAGGGGACCGGAATTCAACCATTGTTTCGCCTTATCCTTGAGTGAAAATGGAAAAAGGCGCATCCGGATTGCTTCCACCGTAACACCTTGAATACGTGTGGTATCACAATATTCAAGGAATGTTTGGATGTGCAAATGGGGATCTTCGAAGCGCAAGGCCGCCGTATTGGTTATTCATAACCATGTGCAATAATTGCGGCTTTATCTCGAAGTTTGCCGCTCCGGCATTCGGCACAACAATAGGGGATCTAGTTCCGGGGTACTTGGGTTAACAAAGTCCCGTAGGGTCCTAGCAGTGTTTGCGGTTCTCCGTCCATGTGTTTTCGTAGAGTTTCTCTAAATCTTCTTAATCTTTCATGAAAGCTTCTTTCGGGTTCGGATCAAAGTTATCAACAAATGTCCGAGACCGTTTCATAAACTACAAGAAAAACACTTGAAGAAAAATTAAACGTAATGTATTATAGGACAGAAAGCAAAATAGTAAAAACAAAATAAAAACTAAAAATTTGTAGTAAAGACAAAAATAAAAGTAGTAAACCGTTGTCCGCAAGAACGGCGCCAAAACTTGTTCGGTCGAAACCTAACGGTTTATTTTATATCCGCAAGCGCACGGGCTATTGTAATATAGCGGGTGCAAGTACGAGTCGATCCCACAGAGACAGGGGTTTACTTAAGGGATATTTTTGTCTTTTAGAAAATATAGAAAGGATTGGGAGGTAGATAAAATTTGTTTTTAGAATAATAGAGAGATCATAAACGAAAATACTTTTAATTTAAATCTTATAAAACGAAGCATTCTTGGGATTGGAAATCATACACATATTCTTATTCATCAAATTGTCATTGTCTTAGAAATAAAAGGTTTTCATAAAAAGCAAGGATGGTATGTTAGGCCTACGCTATTTCGGGCTAGGACAATAGCGTTTGTATTCTTCACTAATTATGTCCTAACTGTTTGAGAAATCCGTTTATGTTTGCCCCCGCCCTGTCACAAACGGGCATTCCGGCTTATCTCTAGCTGACCATAATTAGTAAGAATCCATTAAGGACGGAAGTCAACATACTTTCCATTAAAGGAACATCCCTAGGCCATTGAACTACTCTCGTGATCAATAAACCTAGTTTCTTTATATGGTTCCGTCAATTGAGATTCTCCGCTAGGTACTTCTCTCAATTGACTGAATCATACAAATTGGATATCGCCAATAAGTAAGGCATTTAGAGAATAATATAAAGAGATTGTTTTAGATGAAGAAAGAAGACAAGACTAATAATTTTAGATGATGAATAAGCATGCTTTTGAGTTTCCAACCCCAAGAATATGGGGGATTACTCACAAGCCATTTATAATATATAAGCAATTAAAATAAGAGATTGAGTAAGAAAGACTTATGATGAACAAATGCTGGAAATAATGCTTCACTTTTATTGCTCTTCTTCCAAAGTGACTTCAAGAACAAAATAATGACTTGATCTTCAAATCTCCTTGGAAATTGTTATCACAAGTATTTGTATTTTCTGTCTATCTAATATCAGTAGTTTCTCTCTAATCATTCGTGTTTAAGACTGATCACTAGGGTCCTATTTATAAAAAGGAGGGAACTCTTCAATCAGGTGCAACCAAAAGGTGCCTTTACGTCTGCAGTCGCGTTTTGCACGGCCGCGTCAAGGAAGTTGCACGGCCGTGTGACCCTTGGCGCCAGATTTGAATTTAAGTCTTGACACTTAGCACGGCCGCTCCTAAATAAGGCCGCACACGGCCGCTCCATAAGATGACACGGGCGCTCCCTCTTCAAGACACGGCCACTCTATAATTTAGGGCCAAAAATGGCACGAAAAGGCCAAGTGCACGGCCGCTCCATCTTTGCCGCACGGCCGCTCCGTCTCGAATTTTAACTTTGTGTGTTTGATTTGGTTGGTGCTCTCCCAAGTCTTTTGCCTTGAAGTGTCCAAGTATCCTTTTGATAAAAATGAACCTAAAACCTGTCTTAAAAAGCAAGAAAAATACCAAAAGCGTAAAATCTAGAAAATAAGGAAAAGGAACTAAAAAGTATATGAAATGAAATGAGAAATGATGATTTATGCAATAAAAAGTATATAAAAATAAGGATAAATGACTATATAATAGTCACTTATCAAACTCCCCCACACTTAAACCTTTGCTTGTCCTCAAGCAAACTTAGAATGAAATATGGAGAGGGAGAAAAATATGATTGATCCCTCAGAAATAAAGTAGCAAGCCCTTGAATGCCTTGTAGATAATGCCTTTTATCTATCTAATCATATTTTGAATACCTTTAAAAATTTATTTTAGGAAGAAATATTTTAGGGATATTTTAAAGAGATAAAATGCAAGACAATAACCTAGTATAGCATATATAGAATTTTGACCAAGTAAAGCATGCTAGAAGGAAGAATTTTCTTGGTAGGAAAAGCTATCACTCTTTAGAGTGATTTTTTTAGAAAAAGATGAATTTTATTTCTTTAAGATGTACAAGAGAAGGTATAGACATTTTATTCACAATTTAGAAGTTCCGAAGAATTGTATTACATTCTTGAATCACAAGGGTGAAGAATGGGTGATGGTAGTGGAAAAATCTCGTCAAAGTCAAACAAATTTATCTTATTTTTGTACGTGTTATATTTTTGCAAAAGACCTAAGTTATTCTTGATCCTTTCAAGTAGGAGACATTGTGGTTGCGAGCCCCATGTTCCTAATACTTAGATCAAGAATACTTTTGGATATTATTTCCGTTTTTGGCAAGGAAGCATCGTCGCAGCGAACGCCGTGCCCCGAGTTACTTAGGAGATAATAGGTTTCTTTTTGCTTTTAAGGTTTGGTGACCATTGTCACTCTTTTATTAATAAGATAGAAGTGTTTTTCTTTGACTTGATTTGAAAATGGAAGGATGGAATTTATGAAAGGGTGTGATTCAAGGGATGCAAACAAAAAGGTGCTTCTAAAAAGGGAATAAATATCTAATAAAGATAAAAAATGTACAATCTTAAAAGAATATATTCAAAATTTGCATATATAACCAAGCATAAAAGAATTCCTTTCTAATCAAATGCATTTTCCTTGATGAGATTCTATATTGTGCTATACCAACTTATGAGGCTTTCAATTATTTCCTAAAAAGATTCCTTATACTTTTCCTTTTTATAGATTTCTAAGTGTATAGAAAATATGAGAGAAAAGATAAAGGCATTTATACTAGGGCTACATGCAAAAAAGAAAAAAATGCAACTAAGTTAAAAAAAGAAAAAATTATACTAGAAAGCAAGTAAATTTTAAAAAACTAGAAAGCGAAAAATAAAGCGAAAAATAAAAGGATAGATTTACCCCCCCCCACACTTGAAATGAACATTGTCCTCAATGTTTCAAGGAACAATGCCAAATCCCGGGAGGGTAAAGGGAAAAACTTACTAAAATGGTGGTGGTGGTGGAAAGTTGTCCCAATAGTTTGCCCCATAGTTGTAAATGTCGTCAATCCTTCCTTGAGCATATTGAATACGACCATCCATTTGGCCGAGTTGTTGAAGGATTTGAGCATTTTGCTCAAGTAGTTGACCTTGTTGGGCAAACATTTGATCGAACCTTTGGTAGAAGTCGGGTGGCAATGGGGCTTGAATCTCTTCTTCTTCTTCTTCTTGGCCTTCTCCTCCAATGGCATTTGGGAATATCCAAGTCTCGGGCTCTCTTATCCGGATGGTGGGGAGATTATTGCTCGGGAGTATAATGTAGGGCGTTTTATCCGCTCCTACTAACCAATTATACTCATTATTCCCTCTTACCGAAATGAGTTGCATAGTCCGAAGGGTTGGAATATCCAGTTTTGTTGACCCTCTCACCTCAACCCAATCATTTGGAACCTCAAAATTAAAGTGCTTGGCAAATAAAGTAACAATTCCTCCCATATGAATCTCCCCATTAAAGTTGGGAGAAACAATGTCACCAATCAACTCAAAGAAGAAATTGCAAAGATTCATCCTCCTACGCCTATTAGCAAATCCCCATAACAAAAACAACTCCTTCCTATTCACTGTTCCCTTATCCTCCCTAGCAAAGATGGTACAAGCGAAAATTCTATGTATAAGGCGGAAGGTTGGGTGAACGATAGAGGAGGCTTTGGCACTTCGGGATGTGTAGGATGGAAGGCCGGTTATTTGGTTCCAAAAGACATTCTCATTATATTCAACGGGCATGTCGGGAAAAGACTCCGTTTGGAAAGATAACCCCAAAATTCTACTAATCTCAGCCCCGGTCAAATGAAGCTCTCTTCCACCAAGGCGAAAGTCCAAATGGAATTGATTAAAAACTCTTCCTGTCACTCTACAATTTTCCTCCACAATTTTCACCTTTAATGTACTCAGAAATTCTAAGGTAAGTGACCTCATAGGTTTTCTCATGCCTCCAAGGAAGCTATCGATCTCATTCCCATAAAAAGAGTAAGAGCGTCCCCATAAATTCCTAATGCTCTCAGGGCAAGCCTATCAGGAAATTGGGTTGGCCTAATCCTTTTTGAACTCAAGGCAACAAAACGTGCCGTCTCCCTTGTAGTTCTAAAATCAATCCCCAAAGTATTGAGAGTAGGATTCAAGTTAGAGGAAGATCCTTGCTCTTTTCGAGACTTCTTTGTTACTCTCTCTGCAGCCTTTCCTTTCCCTTTGGTAGCCATTATCTCAAAACCCAGAAAAATTGAAAGACAAGAGAGATGAAGGAGTTCTTACCCGAAGAAATTGTTGAGTAAACCCGAAATCCTTGATGCCTAGCCACTGAAATGTCCAAAAGCTTCCTCCTTGCACCTTGATTCGGAGTAATCCCTTCGAATTTATGGAATGGGTGAAGGGTTTTGGTATTTTCGGAATTGGGGTTTTAGGAGGGTTTTGGACTGATTTTGGTGGGGGAGAAATGGTTGAGTGGTGGATTTGAGGATGATTGAGGGTTGTAATGTGAGTAAAAATGGTGTAGGAGTGGGTATTTAAAGTGGATGGGGCGGAGGTTTTGAGGGAGAAAGGATGAAGATGAAGTAAATGAGGGAGGAGGAGAAAAGCTGCGTCTTTTGACTGGAACGACGCAACTCCCCAGACGTCTTGCACGGCCGTGTTAACGAACTTGCACGGCCGTGTCCCTTTTACTGAGTCAACACGTCCCAACTCGATATGAACTGCACGGCCGCTCCAAGATGAGCTGCACGGCCGTGCGAACTAAATTTCACCATTTTTAAATCTTTTTTCCTATAAAATAAAGTTAGCACAAACAAATATAAAAACTAAAAAATAAAAATAAAATGAAAATGAAAATAAGACACAAATAATCCATCGGTTACCATCCCGATGATGCTTGTTTTAGGTCCTTAGCTTGACCCCTTCCCGGTAGTAGGAGATGCATGATACTTGTTTGGCCTTTTGTCATTGACAACTTGCCATTGCCCTCCTTCCGGGGTAATGAGTATTTTCTGCGGTAGACATTTCTTCCATCCCGATTTCTTGGGTAGAACAAGTGACCTATAGTCTTCGCACTTTCGAAAACTCGAAGTGACCTCCGTCTTTGTTCTTTTTGACTTTTTCACTGCATTGTTAGTTTTGGGACATGCAAAAATATCTAAAATATCATTGCAAATCAAAGGTTCAATATTTATGAGATCATTTTTTATTTCTTCCTTTGATTTTGTTTCCTCACCCATTAAATCTTCTTCACTAGGAATCCAATTTTCTTCGCTAGGGGTGTAGGTCTCTTCAATTGGGGTCCAATCTTCTTCACTAGGAGTATAAGCCTCTAGATAGGGATCTTCGAGAACTGGCTTATGCATACTAAATTCGACCCTTTCTTTCCCTATATTTAGAGAAAATGTGCCATTTTTCACATCAATGATTGCCCCCGCAGTGGCAAGAAATGGCCTTCCTAAGATGACGGGAATATAATGGTCTTCCGCCATATCCAAGATAACAAAGTCGGCCATGGGGATGATTAAGTTCCCTACTCGACAAGGCAAATTTTCCATAATACCAACGGGGTATTGAACGGATCGGTCCGCCAATTGAGAGTTATGGTTGTGGGTCCGAGTTCCCCTATACCAAGCTTCTCGCTAACCGATAATGGCATTATACCGACGCTTGCTCCTAAGTCAAGGACGATTATCTATGTTTATTCTGCCAACACAACAAGGAATGGTGAATGTACCCGGATCCTTTAATTTTGGAGGGTCTTTATTTTGCAAAACGGCGCTCACCTCCTCCGCTAACGTAACATTCTCATTTTCTTCTAGCCTTTCTTTTTCAAAAATTAATTTTTTCAAAGGTTTAACGGCTAAAGGCATATCTTCATCTTTTCTAAAATAAGGAATGTTAACATTAATGGCATCCAAGTTATCAAGGAATTCATCATAATCCTTGCCTTTTTCTCTAGGGGATTCTGTCCCCAAACTAGTCTCAATCATCGGAGGGATTGGACTATGATTATTTCTAGGGCATTCGTTTTTCTTTTCTTGCTCATCCCTAGTTTTTACCACATTAACTTGCTCATTTGGCCTTTGAGGTTGACCGGGAAGACTCCCTTGTGGTCTATTCAATGGGGTAGCCTGTTGAGCTTGTTGGGTTTCTAGCATCTTATTATGCGCTGCCAAGTTATCAAACCTAGCATTTAGCAATTTAAAACATTCCCTAAATTCATTATTGATCTTTTCTTGGGAATTTTTATTTTCCACTACAAAATCCATTATAAGATCTAATTTAGACTTAGGGGGAAAGGTACTTGCATTGTTGTTGAAATTCTTAGGTGCAAATCCCGGAGGTTGTGTAGATGATTGCGGGTTAAGAACGTTGTTATTCTTGTAGGAAAAATTGGGGTGATTCCTCCACTCGGGATTGTATGTATTAGAATACATCCCCCCTTTTTTCCCAAAAGAATTAACGAAGTTCACTTGATCGTTAGAGGTAACGTCAAGTAACTCGCAGTTATCCGTACTATGTGAGTTAGACCCACATAGTTCGCATACCACATTTACACTAGCAATGGGATTGACATTAAGATTTTCAAACTTTTTCAAAAGCATGTCAACTTTAGAGGAGAGAAGAGTAATCGCATCAACATTATATTTACCGGCGTACCTTGTTGCTGCTCCCTCTGGCTTGACCATTGGTAATGGTTCAATGCAATGTTTTCGATAAGGTCGTACGCCTCATCGACTCCTTTGTTCATCAACGCTCCTCCCGCAGCCGGCATCAATGGTCTCTCTTGTTTTGAAAATGAGACCGTTGTAGAAGGTGTGAACAATCAACCACTTTTCTAGCCCGTGGTGGGGGCACATTCCGAGAAGTTCCTTGAACCGTTCCCATGCATCATACAAAGTCTCACTATCGTTTGACGTAAGTTAGTGATCTTTGTTCGTATCTCGGCGCCTTGCTTGGTGGGAAAAATCGACTCAAGGAATGCTTCTTGAATTTGGTCCCATGTTGTCAATGAATTCGGGGACCGAATTCAACCATTGTTTCGCCTTATCCTTGAGTGAAAATGGAAAAAGGCGCATCCGGATTGCTTCCACCGTAACACCTTGAATCCGTGTGGTATCACAATATTCAAGGAATGTTTGGATGTGCGAGATGGGGATCTTCGAAGGCAAGGCCGCCGTATTGGTTATTCATAACCATGTGCAATAATTGCGGCTTTATCTCGAAGTTTGCCGCTCCGGCATTCGGCACAACAATAGGGGATCTAGTTCCCGGGGTACTTGGGTTAACAAAGTCCCGTAGGGTCCTAGCAGGTGTTTGCGGTTCTCCGTCCATGTGTTTTCGTAGAGTTTCTCTAAATCTTCTTAATCTTTCATGAAAGCTTCTTTCGGGTTCCGGATCAAAGTTATCAACAAATGTCCGAGACCGTTTCATAAACTACAAGAAAAACACTTGAAGAAAAATTAAACGTAATGATTATAGGACAGAAAGCAAAATAGTAAAAACAAAATAAAAACTAAAAATTTGTAGTAAAGACAAAAATAAAAAGTAAACCGTTGTCCCCGCAACGGCGCCAAAAACTTGTTCGGTCGAAACCTAACGGTTTATTTTATATCCGCAAGCGCACGGGCTATTGTAATATAGCGGGTGCAAGTACGAGTCGATCCCACAGAGACAGGGTTTACTTAAGGGATATTTTTGTCTTTTAGAAAATATAGAAAGGATTGGGAGGTAGATAAAATTTGTTTTTAGAATAATAGAGAGATCATAAACAGAAAATACTTTTAATTTAAATCTTATAAAACGAAGCATTCTTGGGATTGGAAATCATACACATATTCTTATTCATCAAATTGTCATTGTCTTAGAAATAAAAGGTTTTCATAAAAAGCAAGGATGGTATGTTAGGCCTACGCTATTTCGGGCTAGGACAATAGCGTTTGTATTCTTCACTAATTATGTCCTAACTGTTTGAGAAATCCGTTTATGTTTGCCCCCGCCCGTCACAAACGGGCATTCCGCTTATCTCTAGCTGACCATAATTAGTAAGAATCCATTAAGGACGGAAGTCAACATACTTTCCATTAAAGGAACATCCCTAGGCCATTGAACTACTCTCGTGATCAATAAACCTAGTTTCTTTATATGGTTCCGTCAATTGAGATTCTCCGCTAGGTACTTCTCTCAATTGACTGAATCATACAAATTGGATATCGCCAATAAGTAAGGCATTTAGAGAATAATATAAAGAGATTGTTTTAGATGAAGAAAGAAGACAAGACTAATAATTTTAGATGATGAATAAGCATGCTTTTGAGTTTCCAACCCCAAGAATATGGGGGATTACTCACAAGCCATTTATAATATATAAGCAATTAAAATAAGAGATTGAGTAAGAAAGACTTATGATGAACAAATGCCGGAAATAATGCTTCACTTTTATTGCTCTTCTTCCAAAGTGACTTCAAGAACAAAATAATGACTTGATCTTCAAATCTCCTTGGAAATTGTTATCACAAGTATTTGTATTTTCGTCTATCTAATATCGTAGTTTCTCTCTAATCATTCGTGTTTAAGACTCGATCACTAGGGTCCTATTTATAAAAGGAGGGAACTCTTCAATCGGGTGCAACCAAAAGGTGCCTTTACGTCTCGGTCGCGTTTTGCACGGCCGCGTCAAGGAAGTTGCACGGCCGTGTGACCCTTGGCGCCGCATTTGAATTTAAGTCTTGACACTTAGCACGGCCGCTCCTAAATAAGCTGCACGGCCGCTCCATAAGATGACACGGGCACTCCCTCTTCAAGACACGGCCACTCTATACTTTAGGGCAAAAAATGGCTGAAAAGGCCAAGTCTTGCACGGCCGCTCCATCTTTCTTTACGGCCAGCTCTGTCACGAATTTTAACTTTGTGTGTTTGATTTGGTTGGTGCTCTCCCAAGTCTTTTGCCTTGAAGTGTCCAAGTATCCTTTTGATAAAAATGAACCTAAAACCTGTCTTAAAAAGCAAGAAAAATACCAAAAGCGTAAAATCTAGAAAATAAGGAAAAGGAACTAAAAAGTATATGAAATGAAATGAGAAATGATGATTTATGCAATAAAAAGTATATAAAAATAAGGATAAATGACTATATAATAGTCACTTATCATTCGTCCTGGTAGCCGTGGATTATTTCACCAAGTGGGTTGAAGCAAAGTCCTACAAAATCCTCAATTCAAGGAAAGTTGCCCTCTTCATCAAAGAAAACATCATGTGCAGATACGGGTTGCCAGCCGAAATCATCTCAGATAATGGATCCCACTTCGAAGGGGAATGTGAAAACCGCCGCGGAATTCCGAATAACCCGTCACAAGTCATCTCCCTACAGCCCCAAACCAACGGAGCCGAAGCAAAGAAACAAGACTCGGAAAACATCATCCGGAAAATGGCTGTCCAAGGCGTAGATTGGCCCGAGAAGTTACACCTGGCACTCTGGGGCTATAGAACATCGGGCCGAACGGCAACCGGGGAAACACCGTTTGCCCTCACATACGGAATGGAAGCCGTGCTCCCAATCGAATTGAAATCCCTCGCTCCGTGCCGGAAAGCCGGATCAACGAGGTCGAATGGCTCCAGAGTCGCCATGACGAATTGGCCTCGCTAGATGAACGCCGATCGAAGGCCATGGAACACATCCGAGCCTACCAAGGAAGAATGGCTAGAGCCTTCGACAAGAAAGTAAAGCATCGGGAAATCCGAGAAGGTGATCTCGTTCTAAAAGAAAAGCCCCATGTCCGTATCAACCCCTCGGCAAATGGGAGCCTGTATGGGTCGGGCCATATGTAGTCCGTAAGATCTTCTCCGGAGGAGCCATGCAACTTGCGGACCTCGACGGGAATCCCTTTGTACACCCAGTGAATGGTGACAAGCTGCGCAGATACTACGCGTAAAAAAAAACAACAAACAACAAAAAAAAAAACAAAAACAAAAAAAAAACACAAAAAAAAAAGAGTGCTAAAAGAGTAATACCCAACTAGGTTAGAAACCCGAGAAGGGCGGCCTAGGTAAAAAACGAGGTTGCACCAAAAAAAAACAAAAAAGAAACAAACAAAAAAAAACAAAAAAAAAAACAACAAAAAAAAGAGTGCTAAAAGAGTAATACCCAACTAGGTTAGAAACCCGAGAAGGGCGGCCTAGGTAAAAAACAGGTTGCACCAAAAAAAAAACAAAAAAAAACAAAAAAAAAACAACAAAAAAAAACAAAAAAACAAAAAAGAGTTCACCGGTTGAACTACGAAGACCCGAGCTCCTCAAAATGAGGGGAACGTAGGCAAATGAAACGGTTCGGTCTAAAGCACAAATAAAAGCCATACTTTGGCATCAATACAATTGATCGAGACCATGAAAGCGTCTCGAAAAACTCTAAAGCAATTCAAATATTCATTACAAGTTAAAAGCTCTTTGATGAGTCTAAGCCCGATTCATTCTTACAACCGGTAACCTCTGCTAAAAGAAAACTAAGATACATAATCAAATTAATGTGTCCGTCATGACAAGAAAGGGATACTCGGAAACCTCGGAGTCACTCCAAGCCACTGCATCGGCCTCTCCCCTCTTCTTCCCCCTTCGAGTCTTCTTTTCCGAACAGGAAAATGTCGGTGTTCCTCCTACCAAGCTCGGTATAGGGACGGGGTCTATCAAACCAGCCTCCGTCGGGACCTTAGTAGCCACTAGTGTCATCTCTCATCCCCCGTAACCTAGCCGGTAGCATAGGAGCCCTCCTCTCCCGTCTCTTGACGTAAGCCTCATAATCGCCGCGCCGTCTCCGCTCCCGTCATGAGGGTTGGCCCTCGCCTCGGCCCTCCTCCTCTCGAAACAGTCGGGACCTCCGCACCCACAATGGCCTCACGCCGTCCGAAAATAGCCACCCGAGTCTCTCCTGCATGCCTCTCATACCAATCCGTGTACCAAGTGGTCGTGAACACCGGTCTCGGACGCCTGAGAATGACCCGAGGAGGAAAGGCATCATACATCCATGCTCGGGAAAGAAATGGAAACACCGAGGGATCATCCATGGAAACAGGAGCCACCACCCCGGTGGCTATATCATCAAAACCCTCCAAAGGAACCTGCTCCAAGCCAAACTGTCTCGGGACCAGAGCCGGAATGTAGAAACCGGACCGAGAAAGCCCCTAAGCATAACCACATGGGACCCGTCTGAAGCACTCTGCGAGTCTCCACCCGCCAACGAGGCACCAACCATCTCGATATCTTCAGCCTCGGCGACCCGCCATCCAACGCGCCCACGAGCCCCGATCATCAAAATCTACATCGACACCTCTCTCGGCAAAAGTCCAAGGCTCGATCATATCGAGAGGTTTCCGAAGAACCCCAAACACTCCATCGGCCACAGGTCAAGAGGAACGGGCTGCCCCGTGCATATACCGCCGACCGGTAGCTAATCTGTCGAGAGCATGAAAAGTCTCCCCGGAATCAAAGGAACGACATCTCGCCGCGACAGCAGTGAACGACAACATCCAAGAAAGACCGATGGCGGATCCCAAAGGAATAGACCATGAACAGGGTGCCAAACATACAAAGTGCAAAGGCATCCCAATAGGCATCATCCACCAAACCTAGGCCCCTAAATCTGTCGGGAAGACCGGAAATATCGAAATGATCGGGACCGCGGATCATACCTTGCGCTTCCTCCGGGGAAAGATGAAGGAGGACCTTGTCTCACATCAACAAAGAAGCCCTCCTGGGCAAAGGAACCGCTATCTCTTCCACCTCCGACCTCCAAGTAAGGCCCGAAATTCTTCGACATCGGAACAATCTCGTTGAAGGAAAGGCAAAAGACATGCCTTCTAGTATCCCAAAACGAGGAAGAAGCTCTTAAGAGGTCATAATCCGCAACCAATTCTTTGAGAGACCACAAGCATCGTATCTTGTACCTTTCTTCAAAGAATGATCTTCTCTCATGCATGATCTCCCTACACCACTCCTTGAACTTTTCAAAGAACAACATTTGCCTTTCTTTGGACAATTTTGGAGAATTTTTGGCCATTTCCATGGTTTTTCTCTCTTTCTCCCCGAAAATGGCTGTTTGGACTGGAGGTTGAAGAGGATATTTGAATTTGAAATAAAGCAAGACCAGGTCTGAACCAAAATTAAAGAAGAATGTCGAGATGCGGGATTCCATCCGCGCGGATGGGATTGCTTTCCAAAAAAATCCGCAGTCAGTCCGCTACGCCAAAAAGGGAATATTCCGTCCCGGTTGCTCGAAACTTGTGCAAAAAACCTCCCCAAACCAGTCCATATACCAAACACCCTTGCAAAAAAAAAAAACCAAGGCTCATGCAACACTGCATTCATATTGCATTGCAAACATAAATAAAATCCTAAATTATTACATTCCAAAAAAAAAAAAGAGAGGGGAAGTGATGCTAAACATGAAAGAAAAGAAGGGGAAAAGGTGAAGCCATACCTTCATACCCGGACGAGGCCGGAAAGCTCGTGGAAGTCGCTCGGGCTGAGGGATCTGCACCCTCAATCGGACCCCATCCTGGATATAGGAAAAATCCGTCCGAGGGTACCGCGGGATCCCAAGCCCCTCCCTATCCAAAACCTGAGGCATCCTCAGCCTCCTCAAGACGAATGTCGCATACGGCTCAATCGCCACGAAGTCCGAGAAGTGCTGGCCTGCTCGGTAATCATCCCAGGTCACGGACCGATCACTCGGGTGCATCATATCGGCGGGAGGCTCCACCGGTGTCCTCAAAGGCGAGTTCACGCCATGCTGGCGCGTCACCCTCTCTCCCGTATAATAGGCATCGCAGTCGGACCCTCAAAATCCTCCGCCCACCGTCCGGATCTCGCGCCATTCACTCGCGCTACCTCAAAGCGATCCTGTGGGAAGAATATCATCCCCTCATCCTGTCTCGGCCTCCGTCAAAGGAAGGCAATCCGCGTACTGAGAGTCGTACGCCCCCGGAGCTTATCTTCTCCCGGCATGCTTGGACCAAGACCGCATGGCCGGATACGCCCGACGTACTCCACCGGCCGCCGCCACATCGTGACGTGGAAAAACTCCAACGCCCATACCTGCGAAAGGTAAAAATCCAATTAATCCAGTGCAAAAGAAAAGTGCGTGCTCAAAAGAAAGGAGGGAAAGCAAAAGGAGAGCTTATACCTCCAGGGCAAACTCAAAGCAGTACAAGGAGCTCACAGCCTTTCGGCTGTACCTATCAAGAGCAAAATAAAGCTCGCGCCCGACCTCTCCCCACGAGACATCTCCACGGCCGTCTCCATGTCCTCCAAGGACCTCAACAAGGCAAAGACCGCCGTCCCTCAAAGCATGTCCAAAGAGCGTGCTCGAGAAAGCAAACCACAAGAAGGCCACCGGCAATCGATCGGCGCCTATCCTCTCCTCCCCGTCATAACTCGCTATGGTCTCCACAATCTTGCCGTAGACCACGGCATACTCCATCCCCATCCCCTTTTTGGGAATAGGGGAAAATCCCGAGAAGAGCTGAGACCCGGCTGTAGCCATCCCGCCACTCATCTGCGTCCCGTCCATTAAGGACAGCCCGTAATCGCGGCATAGTCGAGGGCGTAACCGTAGCCTCGCCCCGTAAGAAGTGGAAGGTGCGGGTCGCGTCCCACCAAGTCTTGCGCGAGCAAACATCAAGCCCTTGCTTGGTGGAACTTGACTCGACCCCTCGACAAACTCCCAAAGCCCCGTCTCGACAACGAGCCCTGTCTCGGACTCGGCAAAGCTCCTCGGCCCGCATTCGGAAGCCGGTCCCCAGTCAATCATGTACTCCACCGATCCTCGAGTCTTCATCTTGTTCAGCTGTTCCGTCACAAAACGGTTTCCGCCCTGTAATAAAAAAAAAAAGAGAAAGAGAAAATGTCAAAAAAAATTTGCATTTGCATTTGCACAAAAAAAAGAAAGCATACACATGCATTTAAAAAAAAAATTTCGATAGCATAACAGCATACAATGAGCATAGCCCCATTTTTCTCGCATGAAAGAAAACAGTTTTCAGCAAGTCCCAATGCATTCATCAAAAAAAAAAAAGATGCATTCCTACGGAAGTAAAAACTCCGTCCCATTTTCATAAAATAACATGCATCATCTCAAAAAAAAAAAATTTGCATACATGCATATCATCCATCTTACATGCAACGGGAGGAAAAATCCGTCCCACTTTTCAAAAAAAAAAATCCTAAACATACATACATCTCATATTGGCAAAATGCCCATTCTTTCCAAACAAAATGCCCATTCTTTCCAAACAAAATGCATGCTTTGCATCATCATTCATCAATATCAAAATTCAATTTCAAAAAAAAAATCATCATCATCATCAACATGCAATATTCAATTTCAAAAAAAAAAAAAATCACAATTCTTCGAATTTTCACATGTAATTTTCGAATTAAAAAAAAAAAATGTGGCAAAAATGCCAATTCTTTTTCCAAGCAAAGTGCACATTTTGGGTTACTCATATACTCATTACAACATGCAAAGCATCAAAACCAAGATTCAAAGCCAAGAACATCAATCATTCGAATTTTCAAAAAAAAATTAATTCAAAAATCACCCAAAATTCAAATTTCAAGCAAGAAATCAACAAAGGGATCAAAGGTTTTCAAAGTATACCGTTCGGAGATTCGAATCCGAAGCCCAATGTTGCCAAGCATCGGGGTAATGCTCCTCCGCAAACGATTGCGAAAGATTGTAATGCCTCCTCATTCGGACGAGCTCCAATCGCCTCTCCGCTACCGGGCCACGTCCTTGGCCTTGAAAAGCGCCTTCCCCGTGTTCCATTGCTCGAAAATCGAAGAAAATCGGAAGATTTCGGAGCTCCAAAGGCCAAAGATGGCGGATTTGCGACTTTCTCTCTCTTTCCTCTCGTGAAATTCAAAAAACTGGACTGAGGAAGAAGAAGGGCGTTGGCCCTAATTAATACCCCTGATTTTCAGGTCCTCTCCGCGCGGACAGGATTGCAAGGGTCAAAATGACCCTTTTGCCCCTTAAAATTCCAGGACTCTGCAATTCAGTCCCCAACTTGACAGAGTTAACCAAAGATAACCAAAGTCAGCCCCTTGTCAAGAAAATATTCCTCGGCAGTCAAACGTAAGACCGAGTGCCCCGAGAAAGATAACGAAATCTCGTATCTTTCATCAAAATCATTCCCCGGCAGTCAAACGTAAGACCGAGTGCCCCGAGAAAGATAACGAAATCTCGTATCTTTCATCAAAATCATTCCCCGGCAGTAAAACGTAAGACCGAGTGCCCCGAGAAAGATAACGAGATCCCGTATCTTTCATCAAAATCTTCCCGTGATCAAACGTAAAGACAGGGTGCCGAGAAAGATAACGAAATCTCGTATCTTTCATCAAAATCATTCCCCGGCAGTCAAACGTAAGACCGAGTGCCCTGAGAAAGATAACGAGATCCCGTATCTTTCATCAAAATCTCCCCCGGCAGTCAAACGTAAGACCGAGTGCCCCGAGAAAGATAACGGATCCCGTATCTTTCATCAAATTATCCCCGATCGAAACGTAAGACCGAGTGCCCCGAGAAAGATAACGAAATCTCGTATCTTTCATCAAAATCATTCCGGCGGTAAACGTAAGACCAGGTGCCCGAGAAAGATAACGAAATCTCGTATCTTTCATCAAAATCCTTCCGGCGGTCAAACGTAAGGCCGAGTGCCACGAGAAAGATAACGAGATCCCGTATCTTTCATCAAAATTACCCCGGCGATCAAACGTAAGACCGAGTGCCCTGAGAAAGATAACGAGATCCCGTATTTTTCATCAAAATCTCCCCTGGAGTCAAACGTAAGACCGAGTGCCCCGAGAAAGATAACGAGATCCCGTATCTTTCATCAAAATCTCCGGCGATCAAAGCGTAAGACCGATCTCCTCGAGAAAGATAACGAGATCCCGTATCTTTCATCAAAATCTTCCCTAGCCGTCAAACGTAAAGACCGAGTGCCGAGAAAGATAACGAGATCCCGTATCTTTCATCAAAATCTCCCCGCGATCAAACGTAAGGCCGAGTGCCCTGAAAGATAACGAGATCCCGTATCTTTCATCAAAATCTTCCCTGCGAAACGTAAGGCCGAGTGCCCCAGAAAGATAACGAGATCCCGTATCTTTCATCAAAATCTTCCCGGCGATCAAACGTAAGACCGAGTGCCCCGAGAAAGATAACGAGATCCCGTATCTTTCATCAAAATCTCCCCCGGCAGTCAAACGTAAGACCGAGTTCCCCGAGAAAGATAACGAGATCCCGTATCTTTCATCAAAATCTTCCCCGGCAGTCAAACGTAAGACCGAGTGCCCCGAGAAAGATAACGAAATCTCGTATCTTTCATCAAAATCATTCCCCGGCAGTAAAACGTAAGACCGAGTGCCCCGAGAAAGATAACGAAATCTCGTATCTTTCATCAAAATCCTTCCCGGCAGTAAAACGTAAGACCAAGTGCCCCGAGAAAGATAACAAAATCTCGTATCTTTCATCAAAATCCTTCTCGGCAGTAAAACGTAAGACCGATTTCCCAGACGAATACGTCTGATTTTCCCCAGCAAAGTTAACGGAATCTCAAAAGCCAACGGAATCTCGAGTAGTACTCGAACTACGAAAGGGCTTGATTCCCACTAGGGATACGTAGGTAGCCTATCATTAGGTCCAGCCCCTCGACCAAAACGGTCACCCTCTCCTTCGGCAGCAGACGAAGTCCACCGAAAGGCCATTTCAAATTAAGGTCCGAGGCGCCTAAAAAGCCATCATCATCAAGGTCCGAGGCGCCTAAAAAGCCATCTTCCAGGTTCGAGGCACCTAAAACGCCATCTCCAAGGTTCGAGGCACCTAAAACGCCATCTCCAAGGTTTGAGGCACCTAAGACGCTATCACTAGAAAAACGATAAATCACAAAAATCCCCAGCAGAGCGGATACCCGTCAGACCAAAAATGGCCATTCCTATCCCAGCGGAGCGGATAGCCATCGAGCCGAAAATGGTCATCTCTTATCCCAGCAGAGTTTCTTTCCGAAAGAACCGATTGCAGAACTCGCTCATCGTGTTCGAGGCACCTAAAACGCCATCATCTCCAGGGTCAAAGACCCGAACTACGGCAGCTTGATTCCCATTCGGGATACGTAGGTAGCCTATCGCTAGGTTCACCACCCGATCACTCGATCATCCCGCCAAACATGGAGCCTTACTCTTATCGACGACCCCGCTTCCTTCGAAGCGCCGTCGCCGAGGGGAACTCGTAAGTGCTCCAATTTGAGCTTGTTAGAATTTTCGTTAGAAAATTAACGAAAGTTATAACATTTCTAACAATTCCTAACTATCCTAACATTTCTAACAAAGTGAGGGTAAAATGGGCATTGTTATTTAAGGTTAAACCTTAAAAAGAATCTTAAAAAGAAAAACAAAAGGAATAAAACCACAAATAGCAATGGCTGGAGACACAAAAACTGGCTGTTAATTTGAAATTTCAAAAAGATTATTCCTCTTGTCCAAAGATGAAGCTGCATTTAATGAACAGTGCACGCCGATGGATCCATCCGCGCGGACATCTTTGCATCTTCAGGAGGGCTATAAATTGAGCCCTCCAGTCACAAAAATAAGAAGGAAGAACACATTTTGCACCGAACCTCTGGCGAAATATAGAGAGAAAACAGTGAGAATTCACTTGAATTGTCACCATTTTCTCTCCAATCTTTCCCAACTCATACTCATCCACTCACTCTCATATTAAAGCCCTAAACACTCATACACTCAAGCCAAACACTCAAGAACACAAGGAAGATTGGTAAACCCTCCTCTTCCTAACCCTAAATCTCAACCATGCATGCATCTTCAAACTACAAAATGTAGTTCTTTCATCTTCTTGCTCTAGATCTAAGAAGATCACCATGGAAGACCATCTCCATGGATGATCTTCTACAAAGATCAACATTATTTTTAAGCTTTCTTACTTTCTTGCAAAGAAAACTCATTTTCAAAACCCTAAAAAACCATTTTCAAGCATAAAATCTTTATTTCAAAGGATAAAATTCCCCTTCCCAAGCAAATGAAATGCTTAGTCCTAATGTACCCCAAGGATGGTTTGGTATAGTTGATTCACCACTAAAATGTCTAGTGATCACTAACCAAAACCTAGGTAAATGGGGACAAGCATGGATGCAAAACCCCCTTTAAAATCATATTTTCTTTCTTGAGAAGTTGCTGTCCAGTAGCAATTTTCTCAGACCTCAGTCCATGGTCTTAATTTTTGGACATAGATGAACTTGGAATTTGGTGTTGACTACAAAATACTTTTTGTAGCCAACATCCAGAGCTTTCCAGAAATATTTTTACTTTATTTTTTGGGTGAGTAAAACTCCTCTTTTCAAATTTTCTTTCAGAGGCTAGTTCATCAGCTTCTGGGAATCCAGATCTCATATCTGAGGTTTCCAGAAGGTTTTGACCCCTCAAATCTTCTCCAAAATGGAAAATTCCTTCGCACAAACTTTATTTAAGGTGTCTAGAACAACTTTCATTCTCTGAGTTTATCCAGGTTATGAAGTTTTAAGACCCTTGAATCCCTTTCAAAATCAAAGGTCCACTGCCTTTTTCATTCTGGCAGAAATGACTCTCAACTTCAAAAGGTCTTTTGAGTACCAAATCTCAATCCAAAAATCTTCCAAAAAATCATGGGATCAGTTTAAAGTCTTAAAAAGATATCCCAATTTTTACTTTTCTGAGTTTCAACTTATTTTGGCCAAAACACATACACACACACACACAAATGATTTTCAGCTTGGAAGACTCGTTTTACGAGGCGCGTCGGGTGCACACTAACGTCCTTCCCGACGCGTAACATGACCTCCGAACCTAAATCTCTGATCTCGGGCTTTTTTCAAAGTTTTGGCCCTCAAAATTAAAATGGCGTGGCGACTCCGTTTTCGTTGATTTTTTCAAACACAAAAAATGGGAAAATTTTCGGATACACATTCATCACAGCGGAGGCTGTTCGTAGCGCACTTTGTAACAAGTGGAAAGCTGCGATGGATGATGAGATGGACTCATTGAAGGCCAACAAAACTTGGGAGTTGACTGAACTACCTAAGGGGAAGAAGGCACTGCATAATAAATGGGTTTACAGGATCAAGGAGGAAGCAGACGGTAGCAAGCGTTACAAGGCAAGACTGGTTGTAAAAGGGTTTCAGCAAAAGTACGATATTGACTACACCGAAGTATTCACTCCGGTTGTGAAGATGACCACTATCAGAATGGTTCTGGGAATAGTAGTGGCGGACAACTTGTTGCTTGAACAAATGGATGTGAAGACAGCCTTTCTTCATGGGGACTTGGAGGAAGAGATTTACATGGTACAACCAGAAGGTTACTTGTCTAAGGGTAGCGGGGAGCTAGTTTGCAGATTGACTAAGAGCTTGTATGGCCTTAAACAAGCTCCTAGGCAGTGGTACAGGAAATTTGATGGATTCATGCATGACATTGATTTTATCAGATGTGAAGCGGATCATTGTTGCTACTTCAAGAACACGGACAATGGGTATATTATCTTGCTGTTATATGTGGACGACATGTTGATAGCGGGCTCTAGCGGTAGAGAGGTAAACGGGTTGAAGACTCGGTTGTCGAACGGTTCGAGATGAAGGATTTGGGAGAGGCCAGAAAAATCTTGGGCATGCGGATTGACCGGGATAGGGAGTCGGGCAAGTTGGTTCTTTCACAAGCAGAATATGTTGAGAAGGTCTTAGCAAGGTTTTCAGTATGGAAGAGGCGAAGCCAACAGAGGACGCCATTGGGTTTGCATTTCAAGCTATCCGAGAAGGACTCGCCTAGGGGCAAGGAGGAGCGTGACAAGGTGGAGAGGACTCCATATGCTTCGCGGTGGGAGTCTCATGTATGCAATGCGATGGTGTGTACAAGGCCGGACATTGCACATGCGGTGGGAGTAGTCACCGGTTTATGGGCAATCCAGAAAGCAACATTGGGAAGAGGTTAAGTGGATCCTACGTTATTTGAAGTGCTTCTTGGTAAGGCTCTGTGTTTCTCGAGCAAGGAAGTGGTGTTAGCGGGTTATGTTGATGCGGACTTGGCATAGAGTGATCTTGATAAGAGGAGGAGTACTACGGGTTATGTGTTTACATTGGGTGGTACTGCAATCTCTTGAGCTTCTAAATTGCAGAAGGTCGTGGCGCGATCCAATGCAGGCGTAATATGTGGCGGATGCAGGCGAGTAAAGAGATGGTATGGCTGCAGAACTTCTTGGGTGAACTTGGGAAGACGCGAAGTGGTAACGTTCTCTACAGCGACAGTCAGAGTGCAATACATTTGGCAAAGAATCCGGCGTTTCATTCAAGGACGAAGCACATTGAACTGAGGTTTCACTACATCAGACATCTCTTGGAGGAGAAGATCTTGGGGCTAGAGAAGAAATTGGGATCAGAAAATCCAGCTGACATGTTGTGAAAGGTTGTGAATCTTGATAAATTGAAGCCGTCACAAGGCTTCAATTTGGCTCGAAGAATAGAAGGGAGGATGGCACTACCATGATCGAGGTGAGCACTAGGAGGACACCAGGGTGAATTGAAGACGGATACAGGGCTTATATGTGTGGTTGATCTCTAGGTGGGAGATTGTTGGGATAGAGGACCAACCGGGCTAGACATCGAAGCAAGGGGGAAAAACTCGTCAGGGGCTGCTGGACACAAGAGCGGCCGCGCTAGTGGCGTGCGCGACCGCGCTCTTGGACAGAGACTGATGCTGGATCGACGACGTGTTGAGGGCGACCGCGCTCGAAATAAGGGCGACCGCGCTCAAGCATTATTTGAAGGCATTGAAGTTTCTGGAGGGTTGCGCGACCGCGCTCGGGGTGAGGGCGGCCGCGCTCGGCCCGTTTTTCAGCAGTCCTAGTTTCCTTGTTTGATTAGGTTTTGGTTTATTCCCTAGGTCATATATAATCAATGTTCCGCCCCCAATTCAGTTGTAACAAAAATTCTATATACATAGTGCAAGATCCTGGCTTGATAGTGCCCCCAGACGTAGCCAATCAAATTGGTGAACTGGGTTAACAATTTCTTGTGTTCTTTTCTGTTTCTTTGATTTCTTGTGCATTGTTTGTGTGCTCTAATCGTTCTTGTAGGTTTGCTTGGGTTGTGGAGGGCCATATTCACAACAGTTCTGACGGTTTTCATTTATTTATTACTTTTAATTATTTTTATATGTTTTTTAAAATGCAATATAACTGAAAATTGTTAAATAATTAATAGAACTTCAAAATTCATTAGATTTGTTATAAAATTTATTTAAAATAGTAGATTTTATAAGAAAATATTAGTTTCTTAACGAATTTAGTTAGTTTTTTAATGAATTTAGTTAGTTTATTAATGTTTCACCCGATTTTAGAAACGCCGATTCCCAATTCTGATGGTGAACTCGTATTCGAACAGCCGATTATGATTCTCACGATTTTCAATTCATCCACGATTTCGGTCCTAGTGGATTTCGACCCGATTTTACCGGTCGGTTCTCCCTATTCCCTGATATTTTTGAGCTCTAGTCAGACCTATATATACAGCTTTACAACATTCTTTTTCTCACAAATTGTTCGACCCGCACCGCAGGTAAATAAATCTTGAATTATAATCTTCAAATTTCATTTTCTTATCGAGTCTTATTTATAATCGCATTAAATCGATAAGAGAGGTTGAAGAAGGGGTTGTTGTCAGCGAGATTTAGATCTGAAAAAGTAAATCGTTAGTTGTGGGGTTCCATACAGCTAGTTTTGATCAATCTCTACTCTTCGTATCTCTCACGATTCAATTATTCCCCTTCCCATTGCCTATATATGTGTGATCTTACGATCTTTGCAATTCAGTGAAAAAATTAGTCTTTGATTTGGAAATTGTTTTGCGAAATTCAGGTGATTAGTGTTGATTGATCAAAGTCTTTTTGATGTCCATTTTTTTTTAATTTGAATGATATCTTGTGAATTGATTTCAGGGTTTAATGGGTTTTTGTGGGTTTTTGGTTTTAGGGATTGAAGAAGGGATCTGAAAGAAAGAAGATGGCTAACGAAGTTTCATCAAATGGGGGGAACCATTCAACTACTAAACGTAGTCCTCCGAGCCCGTCTCCCTTGAGAAATGCCAAATTCTTTCAGGTATAACTAACATTCATGATGACTTGTTCATTTTATGGAGCTGCATTGTTGTTGTGATTATGATGTCTTGATCTGCATATTTAGTTGAATTTTATTGGTTTTAAAGTGGTTTTCTGTATAATGAGCAATGGTTTGTTATCGGTGTGTTTCGATTTAGGCAATTTTTGAAAATTGCATCATCATTTTGTGAACAATGAAGATACTGTAACAATTTCCAGTATCTTACCCCGTGATCTGCAATGCACTTTGTAACTGGTTCTTTGAAAAGTCGAAATTTTACTGTTATACAATTGAACCTTAATGTAATGCGTACAGTTTATTTAAATCATCCTATATAAGTCCCTTTTATTGTACGACATGGTTTCTGATAACCTTCCACTGTAAAATTCTACTTCCTCTGTCCCAAATTTTTAAATTTGCTCATGATTAAGAGCAAAATTGATTTTTTTGGATACTTATTTTGGGACATAGGGAGTAAGAAATACCTATCGGGAACATGGAGGGAGAGGTGTGTCTTACTAAGTAAATATTGGCTATTGACCGGAGACTGTTAATCTATTGATCCCACTCGACTCTTGTTGGGGTTGTAGCCAAACCTTGGACGAACGATCGAGGTCACAACAGGAAAAGGAAGAAAACGGCAAAAAATAGGCTGACATGGTCGTGCCCTGGAATTGGCACGATCGTGCCACTGAGAGCGTTTTATGGCACGGTTGTGCTGAATTACACGCACGGTCGTGCTAGGCGGGAAATTGCGGGCTGAGCCGATTTGGCTGGTTTTGGGTTTCCTTCTTCGATAGGGTTTAGGGTTTGTTCTTTGACACCTATTTAAGCCAAGTAATAGCCAATATTATTGTGTGCTTGTGTAATAGTAACAGGATATCTATACTTAATCTGTGAGATCAACAAGAGAGCATAGGGCAATGTGGGGCGGTCTTTGGGGTGCTCTTAGGGGGTCATTCCTTAGATGGTCGGAAAACATGTCTAGGGTGATTGTGTGAGGGTGTGGGCATAGAGTGAAATTATTTTGGGGAGGCAAAATATGTTCTTTATTGTAACACAACAGATTTGTGCTTATAGTGAATATTCCGGCTTGATAGTGCCCCCAGATTTAGTCCCTTTTAGGGGTGAACTGGGTGAACAAATCTCATGTTTATTTCTTTATTTCTTTCATATGGTTGTTGCATGTATGTTGATTCTCGCCATCGGTTACTAGTATGGGATAATACTGCTCTGATATACCACACTTCCACAACAACTCTTACTATCTCCGTCACAGCACATTATAGTATGTTTGCATTTTGTTGTATCCTGAAATCCTACTTGGCTATGCAGGCCAACATGAGAATTTTGGTTACTGGAGGAGCTGGCTTCATAGGTTCTCATCTAGTGGACAAGCTAATGGAGAATGAGAAGAATGAGGTAGTCATCTTTTAATTAATTTCCAGGTCATGCAAAAATTAGTTTCTGAAGATAGGTTTTCTCTCCATATTTATACCCAACATAAGTTTGTCTTACAATTCACATGGTTTTCAGGTGGTTGTAGTGGATAACTATTTTACTGGCTCAAAGGACAACCTAAAGCAATGGATTGGTCATCCGAGATTTGAACTTATTCGTCATGGTATGTGGTTCATAATTAGGACGTTTTGCTTAACTATGCTGTTGATATATTTGCAAATATTCTGAATTTGTTTTGATATGAACTTGCAACTTTTTGGATGCCCTCTATACATAGATTCTGAACATTCGACAATCATATAGTTTGCTTCAGTAATTCAATACTACTTTGATGAATGATCTGCATGTTAGAACTAAAGAATACCCTTGTCTTTAAAGAAGAGTCCGACTTGGAAAGTCTAAACTTTTACTGTAACCCTTTTCACTTCTATAGTTCTATCTATACCTTTCAAGTGAACTGAATTAAAAATCTAGCTGATTTGCACACTTTTTGGATCTTGCTACTAATGCCTTGCCGTTGCAATCCTCTCTCTCTCTCTCTCTCTCTCTCTCTCTCTCACTCTCTTTACAATGTTTTCATGCTTGTTTTCCCCCCTCAAATTGCAGATGTCACAGAGCCATTGCTGATTGAAGTTGATCAAATATATCATCTTGCTTGTCCAGCTTCCCCAATCTTCTACAAATATAATCCTGTGAAGGTGTCTTTCTGCAATCAAATCTAAATTTGTTTTCTATTTAATGTTCAAACATTTCCCCTCTCCATGAATTGAACAACATTAGCTGTTGAATTCCTTCATTTTTTGGACCCTTTTGGATTCACTCACCCATTTACTGCTGATGGTCTGCACCTTCTCCTGAGTGATAATGTGCTTGCTCTCTTTTAAAACGGGTACTCATGAACCTTCAAAAGCTTATTCAGTGGGAAGAAGTATCATAGGCTGCATCCTATAGTAAATGTTTTTGTTTTCTACCCCAAAAAAACACGTATTTTCAATATATTGACTCTGATTTATAAATGAATCTATATTGACAGACAATTAAGACAAATGTGATTGGGACGTTGAACATGTTGGGACTTGCCAAGCGCGTTGGAGCAAGGTTGGAAAACCACTTATCCCTATGATCCCTGTGGATCCAGTCCTTGCACTTGTTTTACTGCGCACTGATTTTATGTTAACAGGATTCTGCTGACATCAACTTCGGAGGTATATGGAGATCCTCTTGTCCATCCTCAGGATGAGAGCTATTGGGGCAATGTTAACCCTATCGGTAGGTTTCCGTCACCAGACTTGTTACTGCTGATAGTATGTTTTGAAGTTGATTGTACTTGCAGCTTTTGCCTTACTTTTTCAAATGAGTAATGTTTGCTTGGTTGGAGAATTGATAGCCTGTTACTGTTGATTATTTCTAATATCAAGAAACTCTAAAGTACCAAATCTAGCATGCCAATTGACAGAATACATAACAAACTCGTTATGACATTGTTCCCACCTTATGATTGGTCATTTTGACTGAGCAAGCCCTTTGAATTATTAGGGGGTAGTCAACAAATAATGTCAGCTGGGTCAAATGTATGTTGGACCCTTATATAATTTGATGTAGAATTTTTCTGAAACTTGATTTTTCTATCACTTTGTTTTGGAAAAATAGTTGGTTTTTGAAGTGCACAATGTTTTTGGGGGCATCAAGAAATTGAAAGATGGCATTGATGTAGGATGCATGTCATGCTAGACATGATTTTAAATCTAACAAGCTAATGGAGCAACATTTTCCTATGCAGGAGTACGGAGTTGTTACGATGAGGGAAAGCGAGTGGCTGAGACACTCATGTTCGATTATCATAGGCAGCATGGCATAGGTAAACTGCTCTCTATTTCTTGATCTAATACTAGTAAAGGTACATAGTTTGCTGTGTAAAGATTGGGATTGATGATTTATTACTTTCAGAAATACGTATTGCAAGGATCTTCAACACTTATGGACCTCGAATGAATATTGATGATGGCCGTGTTGTCAGCAATTTCATCGCTCAAGCAATCCGGTACCTTATTTTGTCCAACTCGTGAACATTATCAATTTCTTCATCTTTTATTGCACATATTTTCAACTTATTCATTATTGGACCACACTCTCCAATCAAGTGTCCTTGCTTGAGCTAAATATCAAATTTACTTCTTTGTTACTTTTTGCAGTAATGAGTCATTAACAGTTCAATCACCTGGAACTCAGACTCGGAGCTTTTGTTATGTCTCTGATATGGTAAGCCTAGCCAGTTCAAACTACTCCGTATTACCCATTGTGCATTTACCAGTTTAATAATTTGCTTATTTCTAGCTTGATTTTAAATGATATTTAGGTTGATGGTCTCATTCGACTGATGGAAGGGAGTAATACTGGACCAATCAATATCGGGAATCCAGGTTATTTTGACTTCTTTTACGTGCTAAAGGGCTTCAATGCTTGAGACCACATATAGCAATTGGGGGTCATTCAACCCTCTTGATTTTGGAGCTTTGTTATTTTTACCACCTTTAAGTTTAGAAAAATAATACGTATATTTACTACTAAAGATAGTGATTTTCTTTCTTTTTTTTTGCAATTTTGACCGCCTTTAATCTAGGAAAAAAAACACATTATATCCTAATTTTGTTCCCCTTCCAGTTAAATCTTAGTTTCGCCACTGATACCGGTTACTAATTCTTGTGTTATATCTTCAGGTGAATTTACCATGCTTGAACTTGCTGAGAACGTAAAAGAGGTCTGTTGTAATGTTACTTTTATACAGTACTTGTTTAACTTAATAGAAATTTAAAGTTAATAGGGGTTGAAAAGCTGGTGAAGTGATATGAATTGTGGGATTTTCAGTTGATTAATCCGGAAGTAGAGATCATACATGTGGAGAACACACCTGACGACCCTCGTCAGAGAAAGCCAGACATCACGAAGGCGAATGAGTTACTCGGTTGGGAACCGAAGATCAAGTTGCGTGAGGGACTTCCTCTAATGGAGGAGGATTTCCGTAAGAGACTTGGTATTCCAAAGAAGGTGGAAGCTACAGAGTGAGGAAGTGAAGTTATAAACCAGTATGTGGGCAAGTGTCATCTGGGACTTTTTGTTTTTCTCACATATAAATTGAAATAAAAGTAGTGGGCGTCGATGTTCGAAAGTTGTTATCAGTTGTTTGGTTTATCATTAAATCAATATTTGACATAGCTAATTTTGTTAAATGTCTTGTTTAAGGAAAGGATTTTGCAAAATGTTACTCCCTCTTTACCAAAATGATGCTGACTGCAAAAAAAAAAAAAAAAAAAAAAAAAAAAAGAAACTCGATATCATAATAATTGTTATAGTTGACTTATTTGGACATTATTTGCATCATAATAAAATTACACCAAGATATTTTTATTTAAAAAATGCAATACTTATTTTGGAATAAAATAAAAAAGAAAAGTGTAATATTCATTACTAGTAAATTTTATTTAAAAGTTGTTTTTATTGAAATCAAACAAAATTTATTAGCTACCATTGCAAACAAATAATTTCATTTAAAAGTTAATACTTGTATAAGATATTGTCAAATAAATACTCTCTTATGTCCCTAAATAAAGGTTGGGATTTTTTTTTCAAATAATTTGATTTTTTTTTTCGATCTTTATTTAGAAACGAGATTATATTTCATTTACATTTACTATACTTATATATTCGTCACAAAACTTTAGATCAATCGATATTCGATATCCTTCTATATATCTAAATAAAAGGTCGTCACAAAACTTTAGATCAATCGATATTCGATATCCTTCTCTATATCTAAATAAAAGGTCGGGCCTCAATTCCATAAAAAAAAAAACACTTTCAAATATCAATCTTATATTAATTTAATATATACATTAAATAAGAAATGGGCTAATGCCATTAAGGGCTCGTCTGGTGCACAGTTTTATAAACGGAGATTTTTTAAAACGGAGCTTTTTTTGGACGCTATAATTTTGAGCGGCCAAAATATCCCCAACTTTTTAAAATTTAACCGTCTAAAACTCTTGACTAACACGCTTAATAAAAAAAAGCTAAATTTTTTTATCTCCGTTTTAACAAAAACGCTCGACAAGACATGGCTTAAGCTTAATGCTTGCCACTACATCATTAACATTTATTAGGATTTATGAATTGAACAAAAATGCCCTTAAAAACCTACCAATTATAAGTTTGAAAGGAATTGCCCAAGTTACCCTTTTAAGCTTATCCTCTCTCTTTCTCTCTCTCTTCATTAATAGACTACATATGTTTCTCTATTTTTCATATCAGAAAATGAATTTCTCTCTCATTAATAAAAAAAACCCCAAGAAAATTGACAAATATATATAATCTATGCATCAAATCATTATTTTTTGTAAAAAAAAAAAAAACTTTTACTTTTAACTCCCTTTCGTGGTCTCAAAAAAATTGTCCAAAAAAAATTAAATTTGATTTTTTATTAATAATTATTTAGAGTCGAAGCGAGTAATACAATATCTCGGTAGAAAAAACACTCGCAAACAATAATTTAAGTAAATATCTCATAATAATACGCCATTGTACAGTACACTCAAATACACAAAAAATTGAATTTATTTCATTAGCATATTGAGGAGCTCAATAGAAAATGGAATTGAAAATAGATTTGAAAATGGAAGATAAGATGTCCATATTGAATGTTGATTTAAATTATTTTTTCTAAGTGTGTTTTGTACTGTTTTGTGTTGCTACCGTAATATCCGCTCTTTTCCAAAATGATTGTTAGAAAAAAATTAAATTGTAAATTTGAATTTTTTTGAATAATTTTTTTGAAGTTGATCTTATAAAAAATTAGTTTTTTTCTAAGTTTAACAAAAAAACATTTTTACACTAACATCTAATAATACATACACTGACACTCTTTTTCACTGACACTTTTTAATCCATACACTGATACTTTTTTACCCTACACTACTAACACTCTTTTATACTGTCACTTAGTAATAATTGACCTGACACTCTTCACTGACATTTTTTTACACTAATCTTAACACTTTTTTACACTAACACTTAATAATATATGTATTGACACTCTTTACACTGACATTTTTTTACACTAACACTTACACTTTTTTACATTAACACTGATACTTAATAATAAATGCACTGACACTCTTTATACTTACATGTTGTTATACTAACACTAACACTGACAACACGTTTTTTTTAGCTTAAAAAAGGTTTTTTTAAAAGATTTTGACATCATTTAGGGTTGAAAAATTGTTTTTTTTGGGTTTTCAAAATATGTAATGATATTTTTTTAAATAAGGAGATTTGTTTTAAAACATGCGATGACATCTTTGTAAATTATCTAAACTTGTTTTAAAACATGTGGTGATATTTTTGTAAATAATTGAAATTTGTTATAACACTACTGACACTCGTTAACACTACTACTGACACTCTTTGACACACAAACTCTCACTTTTTTTTTTCCCACCGACACTGAAACTATTTTACACAAACACCGACACTCTTTGACATATGAAATATCACTCTTTAACACACTAATGATGATACTCTTTAACATAAACAATGTCACTTATCAACACACTAGTACATATGCCCGTGTCCAAGGGCACGGGTGTGTTTTTTTTTTTTTTTCAAATTAATTTTTTTTTAATTTAAAAATAAAAATAAAAAAATCAGATATTTAATTAACTTAAGTAAACCTTTTTAAAGTCCACTCTTAGCCCAAACTCAAAATCTTAGCACAAATTAAGGGCAAAATAGAAAACAGACTAAATAGTGAGGACAAAATAGGGAAAAACCCCTCCGAAATTGTTCATAGAACTGTTCACGAAGGGGTTTAATTTATACTATAGATGTGGTGACATTCTTTAAGACATGAACTAACATTTTTTAACATCACTACTGTCACTTTTTTATATACTGTACGTAATAACACTTGTTAACAAGTTTTAAAAGTGTAAGTTTGATTGTTTATTAGTACTAGACTCTGAATATTTATAACTTTCAGTATAATTTACACACTTTGAAACATACGCTAACATTTACGAGAAACACATGCGCATTTTTAAAAATTGATTTTGTCTAAGCGCTTGTAATAACGCGTTTTACACAAGACCTATCCAATTATTTTATTAAAGTACTGTATTAAAAATTAGTAATATATCATTAATATACACCCTCTATCCGTCTCAATAAAAGCTTCACTAATTACCCAAAAGGGCGTCCCGTTAGAAGCTTCACCTTTTCTTTTTTGGCAAAAAATCTTTACTATTTTCTCCACTCATTCTCTCTCCTACATTATTTTAATACTCACAACACTATTATAATTTACTACTCCCTCCACTAATTCTCTCTCCTATTTTCAAATTACACTCATAACATTTTTTTTTCCCTCTCATTTTCATAATTTGCGTGCCACCCAAAAGGGTGAAGCACTTATTGGGACGAAGGGAGTATTAAATTTTACTCCCTCCGTCCCAGACCAAGGGTATATGGGGGGATTTCACGCTTCTTAAGAAATTTTTTAAAAATGAATAAAAGTTAAATGTGAGATAGGGAATAGTAATTAAATGTGTGGTAGGAAATATGAGAGATAATGTAAAAGTTAAATGTGTGGTAGAGAATAGGAGAGAGAATGTAAAAGTTAAAAATATTTAATAGGAGAGAGAATGAGTGGGAGGAATAGTAGTTAAATGTGTGGTAGGAAATAGGAGAGAGAATGTATAAGGATATAATGAATGGTTTTTTGTAAATATATGAAGATGATAAGGGTATTAATATATTCAAAAATTTGCCTTTTTTGGAAATGAACTCTTGATTTGGGACGTCCCAAAAGAGAAAGATGAACCCTTGGTTTGGGGCGGAGGGAGTAATAAGTAAAAAATTGAAAACATCATTCCATCCGACTTCACTTAACCGGCGGCCTTGTTTCATGGTCCCATTAGTCGAGGATATTGTACACAGGGTTCAATACAATTATTGTCTCTCCGACCTTCCCCTTTCATATAAAAAATGGCGCTCTCAAAGCGTTGCAGCTGCTAAAACCTCCGACGAAATTCGAGTTTCGCCGGTAAAATGTGAACCGGCCGTCCATATTTCTCACATAGAGATGGATTACAACGATACACACTGTAATCTCCAATCTCACAACATTATCTATCACTTTCTATTTGTATTTGCATCACTACAAATCTCCATAATTTTGTTGTGCACACTCAATTAGAATAGCTTTCGCCGGAAAAAAGTGTTGTATGTGTGTGTGCTGGCAAACTTTTGAAATTTTCTGATTATTTTGGGGGTGAAAATATAGGTCTGACGTAAAATTAATTTGTCGTTAAAATTTGAAATTGGGAATCCTTGTGCATTATTTTCAGTGATATTGTTTGAAACTGATAGTGATGTAACAGTAGTGACTTTGATTGTTTGAATAGCCTTATGATTTTAATTTCTGTCAGTAGCTGAATGTAGTTTTAATTGAAGACTGTATGTGTGTGTGTGTATGTGTGAGGAGTTATCATTTAATGAGCTTGCTTAAGGGGTTGTAAAAGAAGACATTGAGAGTAGTTGAGAATTGTTTGTCTTGATTTACTTGAGTCGTGTGGCAATTGTTAAGAACAATAAGACATAGTTTGTTTAGGTGATGCTTGGATTTTTCAGATACAAACAACAAACCTTGGGCCTTATCATCTCAACCATTGCTCTCTAACAAACCATATTAAGACTGATTTTGGGGAGTGTAAAGAGTTGTGTTTATACCTCTAAGCTTTCAGTTTTCAGACACTTGATTGTTTGATCTTGAGTTTAGTGGCGAAAATGGCAGGAGAGGGAGAGAATTCTGGGATGGGGAATGGGCTGTACACCCCCGAGCAGGTTGAGCTATTTGAGCTAGTGTACCATCAGTGTCAAAACCCGAGTGAGGCTCAAAGGCTGGAAATGATCAATGAGTATCCATACCTTTCAAACCTTGAGTCCAAGGACATCAAGCTTTGGTTTCAGAACCGTAGGTAAAATTCTACTTCTCAAAAGGATTGATTTTCTTAATTGAGGTTGATGTCTTGGGTATGTCTCTTAGATTTTGCCAAAAAAATGAGAAAGAAGTTTTCACTTGTGGAATCTTGTTATTTGCATGCTCAAAACTGTTTTATCTGTATTTATTTTAGGTTTTCAATTTTCTTATGGTTTTAAGATTTCTGGTAGTTAAGTAAAATGAGTTCATGCTTTTACCAAAATTGACAATTGCATTGTGATTTTCTTACGCAGTTAATATTTATTTGGGCATTGTTTAATAGACTAGTCGACCTCAGAAAATTATTTGAGAGATAGGGTAGTTAATCTTTGCTTCTTTAATAACTATTAAAAGACAAAATAAATGAAATACCTAATTCTTGTGATGTGCACAACAGCGTCAAGGATTAGATATATCTATAGACATCACGTTGAGCTCCTATTGTTATTCAGTTGAAATTCTCCTTTTTTGGGGGATCACTTGTATTTTTTCTGCAAATGTGAATAACTTGAGATGCTAAAAGGAGAAACTTTGCTGACAATTTAGGCTGTTTTTCTTGCAGGCGCCATGAGAAGCAGAAGAAATGGGATATGGAGCGCATGACATTGAAGGACAAATTATCTGCAACTAAACAACTATTGTTGGCTGAGAATGATCGACTTCAGCAAGAGTTGTTACAGCTGGAAAATGAGTACGAGTACATTCAACGTCTGCTGCAAAATGTATGCTAATTGATTGCACATATTGTTGTTCATGCTTGGTTGTGTGTTCATGGCTATATTTTCATCTTATTTTTGCTTTTTCTTGATTTCATGCCGTACAATACTTCCATATATTCATATTTTATCTGTTAAAACTTTGGCTGAATCAGTTCCTAGTCATTGGAATTTGATGAAAGCATGCTTCTCCCTCCGTCCCCCGAAACGATGTTCCCACTTTTTTATTGTTTAAATGAATGAATTTTGAGCAATAATTATAGGTTTATTTAGTTTTCCTAATGAAAATCTAAAAATTGCTATTGATAGTATTTGGGAACATCATTATGGGACGGAGGGTTATCCTTCATAAATTTCCTGCGGATATGCTAACGTAATGTTAAAATAAATTTTGTTGTTTATTCTCATCAGATTAGTCATTTATTGTTGGACTCACACATATGTTTATGTGTGCCATTTTTGTCGGATTATTGTCGGGATCTAACTGGAAAAAAAGTCAATTTGATCAGCAGAAGCTGGTTGTTGACTTTTTTGAAACCGCTAATCTCCGATGATTATTGTCTAGTATGCCAAATCATTATAAAGAACAAATGATTAACCAAATTTTGTCGGTAAGAATAAAACTTTGTCGGTAGCAGATGATTGATCGTGTTTCGTCGATACCCTGATATACTGTTAGGACCATATGATCTGAAAAATGTTTGTCAAATTTACTAACTCTATTGCATGTGTTGGAAGATAGGATCGTGTGGTTTAATTGGAGTTGGTGACGTATCAGTATCATCCAGTCATGATTGCCGACAACTGAAATGAAAACACTAAAGCGCCATTTCTTTGCCATCATGTCATCAAGGCAATAATGGACCCAGTGTTTTGTCGGAAACATAAAATTCTGTCAAAGCAGATGATGGTTGAAATCTGAATAATTACTAAAAGAGTCTCAAAAAATAATCTGTAACATTAGTTGATTAGTATCTGAAAAGAGGAGTATTTTGCCCTATTGAACTTGATGATGTATTATGAGGTAATCATTTGCTGACGACTGAATATTGTAATTACTGAAACCCCCTCCCCCCAATTCCATTATCGTCTAGCCACTAAAGGGAACACAAAAAAAACCGCTTCTTTTTCCTTAGTCTCTGTTCAAGTTTCTTCAAGGAAATATGTTTCTTCTTTAAGTTCATTCATCAATGAATTTACAGTATGAAATCATCCTTTTTTTTGGGGGGGGGGAAATCATATCTGTGGCTGCAATATATTGTCATTAAATGCTGATGCTAATCTTATCATTTATGGATTTCATAATTGTTAATAGAAGGGAAAGAAAAACATTCATACCAATGCAAACACCAATTATGATTCTCATAACCATGTGGCTATGACATTCATGCTTTGCACAATTGACATGTCTATCATGAAGGCGCACTAGTGCTTTTAGATGAGCTTTTTCATACAAGTCCCTGTTTGGTAATGCATGCTTCTTTCATTTATTTTATTCCTTTCCATATAATGTTATAGTGCCTGTTGAGCAAATGCAGGGCTCTTTGTTAGAAAGTTGCTTCAGCCATAGGCTTTGGTGATAAGCTGATGATATCTCTTTTCTACCTTCTTATATTTTTCTTCTGTTATGTTGGCTAGGACCTATGATGCTCGGACTCTTTGGTTTACCTCGTCGGACCCTTGTCAACAAGACTAAAATAGGAGTGTCCGACACAGGTACGGCGGGGTAAACCAAAGAGTCCGAGCATCAGAGGCTAGGACCATACCCATGACCTCCATGCTGGGGTTATAAGAACAACTACAAACCCTTATCCCAAAATGATTTGGGTTAGCTAACATGAATCGCGGTATAGAATTGCCAAAGGAGTGAGAAACAAAGAAAAGTGAGATGTTAAAAAATGTTTTTGTTTTTGAAAAAAAAAAGATGGAAAAAATAATAAGTAAAAATATAAATAATATAATAAATATTATGAAAGCTAAAAATATATATAAAAGAAGAAATAGGGGTGAATAAAAAAGAGAAAGGGGAAAAAATAAAAATAGAATTAAAAAATGGAAAGAATTTATATATATATATATATTCATACAATTACTAAAAAGAATATATATATATATATATATATATATATATATATATATATATATATATATATATATATATATATATATAAATCGAATTCCATATCTTCTCCAATTCCAAGAAGGGGGCCCATATCGGTTTCAATCACCCTTATCCACGTCTTCTTTGGCCTTCCTCTACTCCTCACCCTCTTATCACTTCTCCATTCTTCAAGCTTCCTAACCGGTGAATCGATTAGTCTCCGTCTCACGTGACCAAACCACTCAAAGTGATTATCTCTCATCTTATCTTCAATGGATGCAACTTCTATTTTCTCCCTAATTACCTCATTTCTCATCTGATTCATTTTTGTATAACCACACTTCCATTGTATCATATGCATCTCCACAACATTTATCTTATGAATGTGACACTGTTTACGGCCCAGCACTAAGTGACATATAACACTGCAAGCCTAATTGTCGTGCGATAATTTTTTCCATGGGGAATACCATGATCACACAGAAAATTGAGATACTCTTTCACTTCAACCAACTTGCTTTGGTTTTATAGGCCACAACTCCATCCAATTCTGTCGTTTTGGATAATAGATCCAAGATAACGAAAAAAGTCCGAACCTTGGACAATCTGTCTATCCAATGTGATTGCCCTTGTCACCCACTTCCAATATCTGCTAAACTTACACGCCGAAATTTCGGTCTTGCTTTTGTTCAACCTAAAACATTGAGATTCCAAAATTTCTCTTCACAATTCTAACTTACTTTCAACACGTTCTTTTGTATCACCAATTAACACAATATCATTTGCAAGCATCATGCACCATGTTATGTCATCTTAAATTGACCTCGTCAATTTATCTATGATTATAGCAAAGAGAAAAAGACTTAAGTGCAGAATTTTGGTGCACTCCAATCATAATCGGGATGTCTTCGGTCTTGGTGCACTCCAATCATAATCGGGATGTCTTCGGTCGTTCCAGCACTAGTTCTCACACTTGCACTTACTCCCTAATACATGTCCTTGAGGATGTTAATATATTTCCTTGAAACACCCTTTTTTGTTAAAGCCCACCAAAGTACCTCTTTTGATACTTTATCATGTTTTTTTCAAATCAATAAAAATCATATGTAAATTTGTTGGTCCCAAGGGCACACAAAGGTATGAAAAACAGATAGAGTAGGGTGAATAGCTGTATAAAAAATTTCAACCATTTTCAAAATTCAACATTGGCTTACTATATTGAATGTGCGGTCAAGTGAAAACCACGGTCCGAGATAGTAAAATGCACAACGGAAGTTTTCTAAGTAAAGAGAGAAAGTTGAATAGTGTGTTGACCGCAAAAACAGAAAGTGTGGTCGATCGCAAAAACAAGGTTAAAAGGTACTAAGACAATGATCAACTAGAAACACAATTCACACCCCGTTTGAATATCTGTAAAGATCAAACATAAGAAATAATAAGCAATAGTAAGAACAATAAAAGTAAAGTGCAGAAAGTGTGAACAAGTTATTTAGAGAGGTTAAATCGTAAATGATCTACGTCATTTACCAAAATGGTTAGTATTGGATTTTCTAAGTGCAAATAGTATATTAGATCTTGAGGAGATTTTACATGATTACAAGGAATCAAAACTCAAATCTAGCTATCTATTCTATTAAGTAAATCCTAGACTATAACCAAAGTTTCCCAAGTTATACAACTGTCACATTTTTGAAATTCTCTGTTTGAATTCTGCAACGATATAATTTAAGATTGAACTCAGAGTTGTGGTCAGAAGCAATCTATGAAAATTATACCAAGTCTTTCTCTTCAAGGTCTTCATTGAGCTTAGAGACTAAGTCAAGTGTTATGTGGTCGACCACACAGGTTGCGATCGACCACATACATTGAGGTCTTCATATTCAGTTACAAAGAGTGTGGTTGACCACATAGGTAGTACTTCCACTTGACATCTCTTGAGCTAATTTTAATGAGACATTCTTCTTAATATTAAGTAACACTATTTACTAAAAATGAACTTGATAAAAAATTGAAGTGTGAAACCTCATACATAAAGTCCTAAAGTCCATATAAAAATAGGTTATGGTATCAATCAAATCAAGTAATAGGAGAGGGTTTATAATGAGCGTACCCAACAAAATCCTTCTTTTTATACCCGATAGTTTTCCATTATCTTAAGTTAGATTGCCTTCATAGTCGATTTTCATGCTTGTTGGGGTTAGTACTTTTAAATCAACACCAAACTTTTAAATCTTAGTAACTGCGGGAAGTATCTTTATTTACATTTAAAGTTTCTCCCAAACTAAGCAAGACCTAATTATTGCCTTTTAAAGGATCACTGATACTTGTTCACTCCTTTTGTTTTATTTTACACATGTGGGTTCTTGAGAAAGACTTGGTTATATTTTTCATTTTCTTATTCGAGAATAATAAAAACTACACAAGTCTCTTGTCATGTGCAAGTGACTTTAGTAATGCAGCAAACAATAAATGGGAATGTATGGTTAGGCGGAGTGAAAGCCAAGACTTAATTTCGAGCAGTGGCATTGGTGTCAGGTTACTTCAGGGATGAACCCAATCCGGAATACGAACCATAAAGAAAATACCTAAGAAACTCATTTTGAATACTGGGAATGAGTAAATGCTATGAGAAAATTGGTTTTCCTCTTCCATATTCTTGCATGTATAAAATCAAAGCAGACAAGAGCTTGTTACACTGCCAAAAATATAACTAAAAGCAAAGCAGCTATTTAATATTAAGAGCTAGCAAAAGCAGTGTTGCTCTGATGTAAATCACTGCAGAAGTTGCATTATTAATATAGTACTCAGAAATAACATTTCACTCTTTTGTGATGAATCTGGTGCAGGCATCTTCCAGCACTACTGACTTACCCGAGTCTGAATACAACCCTGTTTCTCTTGAGGCTGATAATAATCCCACACGGTATACTCCCTCTCCCATTTCAAATTGCAAAAAACCCGTCAGACACGGGAATTAAGAAGAAATGTATAATATTATGGTGTTGTGAGTAAAGATAGTGGAGTAGTAATTACTAGTGGGGTAGGGAATAGTGAGTCGTTAGTTGGTGCGAGTATGACAAGTGGGTTCCATTGATTAAAAAATATTATTAAGTTTCCATTTTGTGTCTTTGCAATTTTAAGTGGGACACCTAAAATGGCAAATTTTGCAATTTGAAATTGGACGGAGGGAGTACATGAATTTTCTAGCTGGTATGTATAAATCAATTAAATTCTCATTCTGATTTTTTGTATTTCTCATTAATGACAGAAGTGTCTTGCTGGCAGAAGAGAGCCATACAGAACTCCTAACAGTATCTAAACAAAGTACCATTGGCTGGTTCCCAACTCCAAGGATGAAGGTTTTAGTAGTTGATTAGTTGGACATAATTTTATAATTTCATTGTGAAACAAATCAAGTAAGATCTATTTTTGTTTTCCGTTTTATTTTACATCTGGGATTGGAGGCAAGAAATCTATTCACATCAATTTGTCACGGAGGTGGACAAAGAAAATATCTTATCAAGGACAATGCCAGATTAAGATATATGAATAAAATATGCAAAGTGAAAGTATGGAATAAGACTAGTGAATCACCAATGAAGTTATATTGACAAGGTTCTTTAATGATTTCATAACCTCCAAAATGTGACCATAATATCATATGTTACCTGAAAATCAAAGTTATAATCTCATCTTCTTTCTTCTCTGCTACAAATAGGAAGTATTTGTTTTTACGAGGAACTGATTAAATGTTTTATACGAAGGCATTGCATTGCTTTGTGCAACTTATTGAAGAAAAGAGTGGCAAACTACGCAACAAGGATACTTTTCTGCTTTCTGTTTGCCAACAATCGACTCGGTGAGTTCTGTGATCATTTATTTACACATCTCTTCTATTGCTTTTTTTTTTTTTTTTTTTTTTTTTTTGAGGCTTGCCCATCTCGAGTCAAGCCCCTTTATGTGTAAGTCAATTTTTTACTAACAAGTCCCTCAATTCTCTGAAAATTCCCTTAAAATCCCCCCAAAAGGCGCCTAATATTAACTAGGGAGGGATAATCATCCACTCTAACCACTGGGGGGAATCGAACCCAGGACCTCCGTGTTGGTGTCCCAGTGCTCTGGCCATCAGGTCAAGTCCTGATGGTTATCTCTTCTATTGCCTGTTATGATTATCTATGGTGAAGCCTATACTTTCCACAGTTAACATGTCGTCATATCTGTTTCTACTATCTTCTGGATGGACCGGTATTTTACTTCCTTAATTTATAGGTGTTTTGTTTGTGTATTCAGTGGTTTAAATGGTGATGGCCGGTCATTGATGAACAATGCTGCTGCTGAGAGTTTGATCATGGCTATGAACTCAATCAAGAAACTTGGCACCATTTCGAGTTTCATTGCTGCCGCTTCCTTTCCTGGAGATTTTCTTTGCGTGAAAGTCTCATTGTTACTCAAAGTGAGTTGTAACCTATTTTAACCTGTCGGTAGAAATAAACCTATTATACCAGGAATGATGCATTTCATTTTATGTTTTCATCGTAGAGCAGTTATAGACTTTTATAGTGAAGCATATGTGCCTATCTGTACAAGGAATGATGCATTTCATTTTATGTTTTCATCGTAGAGCAGTTATAGACTTTTATAGTGAAGCATATGTGCCTATCTGTGTGTGCGTATGTATGTCTCTCTCTCTCTCTCTCTCTCTCTCTCGACTGTCTTTCCCCATTTTAGGATATCAATCTTGCAGAAAATAATGCAGATAGTGGAAGATTGTGGATTTTTAACCGAACATACAAATACGCATTAAGTGCAGAGTTGACCTGATTAGATCTTAAAGAGATATCATCTAAACTTGTTTGTTGTTCGTGAAAACTATAATGTTTATACCAAGTATAATGTTATTTATTCAAACTAGTATTGGATTTTTTTCTCAATTTTTTTTAAAGAGTATTTCTCAAATACAACACTTGAAAAATTATCGCCCAAAGTAACCACTTTTTTTTTTTTCTGAATTCGCTATTGCCGAAATTTGGGTTTCCCAATTTAATTTCGCTATTGCCAATAGCGTATCAGAATTCAGGGTTAAGCTAGTAACCACTTTTTTTTCTTCTGTATTCGCTATTGGCAATAGCTAAATTAGGGGTTCCCAGTTTAAAATTTGCTATTGTCAATAGCGTATTAGAATTCAGGCTTAAGCTAAATTCGCTATTAGCAATAGCGAGTTTAGCTTAACCCTAAATTCCAGACTCCCATACTTAGTCGATATGGTGTGGAATTCATTTTAAACTAAATGCACTACTGTATTGGCAATTGGAAAAATAGAAAAGAGGTTAGTTTGGGCAATACTTTTTCAAGTGTTGTATTTTAGGAAATACTTTTTTCAAAATGAATATTTCGAGAAATAAATCACTGGTATTGTAATAAAATCTTATTAGGTCATACCACGAGCCTGATCATGTTGAGTACAGCAGTTTCCATTATCAAAGCCAGCCACTTCTCCCTGAATATGGAATTTTAACACTTCTTGGGCATGTTCACACATTTCTAACATAATTAAGGGGGCTCTCTGTAAAACAAACTAGTTACCGTTTTTAACATGATACTTTTCTACTTCTCGCAAACCAGAATACATCAGTGACATTTTTGCACTTGCGAGTTTAGGGAAGATGAAACTTGAAAATGTATGGCCAGTATGCATGTACGGATTATTTTCGTACTTGAAATTGTAAATGAAATTATCTTAATCTGCTACTGCTGCTAGAGTCGGTTAAAGTAGATTTAGTTAAAGCCGTCCTAGAACTGCAGAATTCTATTTCTCCCATTTTATCGGCTTCATATGTCTCTTTCCCTTTGCAGAAATTGGATAACAGTAAATTCAAAATTGCTACTGGTGGAGAAATAAATGTTGAAGAAGCAAAGGTTTGTTATGACATATCCATCTCTCTCTCTCTCTCTCTCTCTCTCTCTCTATATATATATATATATATATATATATATATATATATATATATATATATATATATATATATATATATATATATATATATATATATACTAGCCTAAGCCCGTGTCCAAGGCCACGTTTTTTGATTTTGTTTTTTTAAAAAAAAAAAAAAAATTTAAATAAAAAAAAAATTTAAAATTAATTTTTTTTTTTTTTTTGGGCAAAATGTGAGGGACCAAATAGTTCCTCCATTTTGAAATTCAAACTGAATGAAGAGAGAGAGAGAAGGGTATGTGTGTGTTTTTAAAAAAAAAAAATTTTTTTTTAAAAGGAGGGCAAAATGGGAAAGTGACAAAATAATGGGGGCAAAACGGTAAAGTTGGCGGATGGAACTGTTCATAGAACAGTGCCAACCTTCCCTCATTTATACTATAGATATATATATATATATCAAGATTCCGCCATTTTTATACATCAAAAGAAGTGATTCACCTCAGAAAACCAAACATCCTCCCAAACAGGGCTTCTGCCTGATCAAATCATAAGTTAGTTTCAAAATGATCATCCAGAATATAATTATTACCAACGACAGAAAAAAAATAGGATAAAGTTGCTATGAAGCAGAAACAATCTTAGTTATTCTGACTCAACTAAACAGCTTTTCTAAAAATAATGTTGAAAAAGTCAATTTATTTTTCGCTAAATGCTAAATTGTTAATGCTAGAAATTTGCAGTTTTTTTGCTACACAATTGTTTGAGAAGTTGCATTCCATATTAAGACGCTATTGCCTGCAGGGACTTGTGAGGTATACTTTGGGAATACTTTCCAAAGAGTCATTTAGAGTACTTTTAGGAGGTCCATTTTGTCCAACTCTACCATTATCATTTTAAACTTGAGTTATCCCCATCTCCCGATGTTGTTAGGATCTTCAAATAGTTGTTATTAATAGGATACTTGAACCCTTTGGAGAAAGTTCACAGAATATAACTTCTACCATTTATGGTGAAATATCAATGTGACAAGCAGGACATGGTGATTGCGAAGGGTACAAAGAACCTGGAAGACAATCTTGCTGTTCAGTGCCATAAGGCTCCAGTAATGCCTGCCTCTACTGAAGCTTCAGTGCTTGCTGACTGGATCTGCAAAAGTTTCAGGTAGATTGAAAAGCTCTCTGTATGTATATTTTGAATTGACTGTTCATACTTATGGTTTAAATATGCATTTCTTCAAGATTTACAATTGTAGATTTAAATAGGTAAGTAGTATGTTCTCTTACTGAACATTGGTAGTATTTACAATGGTGCGTCAATGTTATGTTTTATATTTTCATTGTTACAGTTAAAACTAACCTAAATTATTGCCCAACTTCCCACTAGTTACCTGTTTATGTCAATGCGGTTAGGTAACTTAGGTTCAAATACTAGAAATTTTTTAAGCTAATGCAGAGAAGAACTTCATTATATTGGACATACGGAAGAGAGAAAAGGACCTTTTAAAATTTGACAGTGAGTATTTCCTCAAATTATTTGGACTTCTTCATGGCTTGGAATTCTTATATAGGAACAGTGGGAGCATGAACAAGCTCCTGCTACTCAATTTTTTTTATGACAACAGGTAATTAGTTTTAAGTCATTTTTTTTCTTATGTGACCAGATCTAATAAAGGGGGCATGTTGCTGAAATCAAATGTTCAGAACCAAGAATCTGTGTGGAAGGGGCCGTGGTACATCAAGGTATAACAAATATAGCAACTGCAGTCATTTGTCGGTTAACCCTTTTATACCTGTGATTGTTAGTGTATTACAAGTACAATTATGCTATCTGGTTTCTAAGAAAATGCAATGTTGTTCTCTAGATTAGCGAAATGTTATCCCTTTCCACTATTCAACTATGAAGTTCCATTCACACTAGATTAACTCGGTGTTATCCCTTTCTACTATTCAACTATGAAGTTCCATTCACGCCAAGAGTTACTCACTGAAGTTTCTTATAAAATTTGGAATGTCAAATGGCATAAACCTTATGTTATTACTCCTGTCGCCAAAAGAGGAGTTGCATTCAACAAAAGAATTTCACATCGAATTTTGGCTTCTAAATATTTATTTAAGATTGCAATAAAGTTATATTCCCTCCATTTGTAGAAAAGAGTCCATTATTCCTTTTTAGGCCGTTCCATCCGTAAATACAGTTTTTGATAATCCTTTTTGCAGTGTTACTTTTACCATTTACCATTTTACCCTTTCTCTGATTGCTTACTTGTTGGCATGTCCCACTCTCGCATGGGGATCAATGAGAGATTCAAAACATACCGATATTTTAATGACGTCAATTGGTCTTTCTTAATCTGTGTCCTGAGTCAAATACGAGTCTTTTGAGAAATGAGACTATTTCTTATGCATGTCGTAAAAGATATACTCCGTATTTCACATTTTTGAAAAGAGTGAAAAAAATTGAGTAGGAAGATTTGATTCTTAGTATTAAGAAATGATGAAGCCAAGCTTTTTAGGGTCAGGAGCGGTTCAAGGATATTTGGCTTGATATATTTGGTGGTTTGATGTACCTATAACACAACACAAAGGAAGCACCGTTAAGGTCAAAGTTGGATGTTAATCCAACTCAGGTCCTCGGGTGTGAGAGTAAGATTACTAAGTAAAGAAGTCTTTGAATACCTTGAGTGTGCGTGAGTGTTTAGGGTTTGAGAATAATATGACTTAATCAATATATTTGGAACTTACCTTGCCCAAGGGGACAAAGGTCTTCTATTTATAGGCAATGGAGAGGTGCTTGTTGATGTAAGCACGAGATCGGCCTGCAGGGCACTTTGGTATTTGACCGCCTACACGTGTCCGCAGCTAATTGGCCCTGTCAGGGAGGGAACATTGACTGTAAAGGGGGCATGCTGAAAGGGACATGAGCCGTGTATATGGCTTGGCGCATTAAATGAAATAGTAGGCGCCTGTCTCTGAGCCGCATTGAATGCGTGATGGGGGAGCCGGCAACTTGCATGTCAGAGCCAGTAAGCTAACTTGCTCAGTAAGGCTTGACACTAACCGGGAGGCAGATATGAGCCCATGGTCAACATCTTGGGCGCGATCAAAGGTATTTGACGCGGGCATGGATGGAGCGGTCATACCTCCTGCGGGCACCAATCCAGCGGTCAGGATCCCTCCGGTCTTGAGAAGGATGATGCGGGGAGGAATGCGGTCTTGACCTCAGGGGTCTATCTGTCCGCTATCTTCACTCCAGCGGTCTAGGGAATGTCACGTCACCGGTTCCTTGGACCAGACCGAGCGTGGGCCCGGTCCAGCAGGTACGGGCTCATCAATGGCCCCTAGCTCCAAGTGTGATTATTTATGGTCTGAGCGAGGAGCTACTAGTTAAGCTCGGTTGGATCAGACCGCTACTTTGGCGAGCACCAGTGTTGGCGTTTTTCGTTGGTTGTTGCTTTGCCTCCTGTGCTTATAGGCACGTTCGGGAGGCACGGATGGGAGGCACGTGGCCCCTTGAATGCTCTGCCTCCCGGTTAGCAAGTGGGCCCTGTGGCATATGAAAAGACAGGGCGTGGTACGTACGGAGGGTACGTGTCAGCCATCTAAGAGGGGTAATAAATGCTAACCAGCGGAGTTTTCGAAATTTCAAACGTTTGGAGACGGTTCACGGTTCGAGGAGCGGTTTGTGGGCTAATTAATACGGGTCAAACGGGTTTAACCCGTATTGGTAGGCCTTATAAATAGCAAACCCTTCTTCCTCAAACCCTTTTACCGTTTCCAAACCTTCGACTGCCTAGAGAGAGAAAATTTGTGCTACGTCTTTGCGTTTCCGTCCTTTGAATCTAACTTCGAATTTTCCCTCGTAAGTAATTTTGATTTTTCTTCTTCTTCATCTCTTTCTATTTTTCTGGGTTTCAAAATGACTACCCGTGAATTTGGACCCCGCCGTCCCTTAGAGTTAGGAGATGGGAGCACTCCATATACCTTTACTGTCAGTAAACGGACAAGGGGGATATTTAGGAAGGTAGGCCATGGCTGGATTAGGCTATCCATGGAGTGCTTCCAGTACTTTTGTGAGAAATCCCAATGGGGGCCTTTTGTCCCACCTCGGTTGTGGGAGGCCAAGAACAAAATGATTAAAAGGAACGGTGAAGTTTTGGTGTTGGGGAATACCAGTAGGCTAAGAAATTTTGTGATGGGGGTTTTGTGCAGGTTTCCCCGTGAGAGAGATTCGGCTCTGAACGCCGTAGAACTAGTGAGGAGAGCGATTCGCGTCCCCGACGTAATAGTTGACTGGGAAAAGTGTGAACTGATGGATCCTAGCCAAGTTAATGAGATGCGGGCACCGGACTCCGAGGATCTGTCCGATGCCTTGGATGTTCTCCCCTTGAGGACAATTTTTCCTGATGTCGTACCCGGGGCCCCTGGTGTGGATACAATTGAACTGAGTAGCAGTGAGGAGCTTGATCCTCTGAATTTTGAGGTGACCGGAGGCGGGGAGAATGAACCCGAGGTGGCCCACTCAAGGGGTTCCTCCACTGGTCTCTTTGGCTCCGTGAGCTCGGAGACCGAGGAGGATGACCGCGAGCAGGGAGATCGAATGGCTGCGGGCACCGCCCAGAAGGCAACAGAAATTGTTGACGCCTTCGAGGAGGATTCCGGGGAGGTGGCCCCTTCCCGAGGTAGGGGCAAGCGACCAGCTGTTGAGGCAAATCCTGGCCGAGGCCGCAAAACGAGAAAAGCCAAGGAAGTGGCTATCATAGATTGGGAGGAGGAGATTTACAACCTCTACAATGTTGATCCCAAAGCCTTCCGTGTCCGCACCCTTGGGCACGTGCAGATACAAGATAAGGAAAAACTGCGGCCAGAAACCATAGCAGACGTCCGCGAGGATAACAGGGCCTGTGATTTCTATGGGGCCCAGTTTGAGAATGGCCTGAGGCTGCCCCTGGATCCTTTCTTCTATTTTTTTCTTGAATTCAACAGTTGTCTCCCTACGCACCTGACTCCCAATGCCATTAGGGCCCTGGTCTCCTTCATAACAGTTTGCAGGGTTTTGGGCTACGAACCCACCCTTTCTGGGCTTTATGCCTATTATCAGAACCAAATCAGCAATGGTAACCTGAGTCTGAAGGCTAGGAATTATTCTGCCCGGACCTTCTCTCCTCCCTCGAACAAATTTGACCAATGGAACCAGAGGGATATTTTGGTCATAGAATCTAGGTTTGGCTGGGCATTCTCTAAACCTTCCAATCCTGTTCCGATGAAGGTGTCCGTCAAAAACTATCCTGACGCATCTCTATCCGAGGATCTGCGAGTTGCCCTGGAGACCTATCTGGCCAAGTACAACAGTGATGGGGTGGAGCCCGTCTATGACGTGGGCGCCATTGTTGAATGTGAGCCCTTGCTCGTCTACTCAGGGGTGGCTCCTCGAAGGGAGCCCCCTATGCCCCTAGAGTAGAGATAGAGCCCCAGCCTCGTGACCCTGATTGGAGGGTGCATGAGTTTTATCAATTTGAGGCTGACTGCAACACCTGTGCGCTGGGTGCTGAATGCGAGCCCCCGGAATTGATTGGTCTCTACTCCTTTTGAGAACTGCACTTTTTCTTGCTTTTGATTTTTTGAACTGTCCTTAACCAATTTCTGTTTTCTTTTAGAGTAGACCCCAAAGAATATAACTTCTGATGCCCCCCCCACTGAGTGCCAAGGAACTGAAGGCCCGGAACCAGCGAGCACAAAAAGAAGCTGCTGCGAAGAGGCAAACTGCCTTGGGAACGGCCCCGGGCAAGGAAGCCAATTTACCTGTGGCTAACAGGAAAGACGGCAATACCCTGACCGGGCCCAAAGTGGTCCCCACTAGGGATCTGCCTCCACCCCCAAAGGGTCCTCCTCCTGCCCACGCTGTCCGTGCCTCTACCTCTCCTGGTCGCACAATTTCCTCCGGGCATAACCAAGAGCCCAGGAAGAGGAACGAGAGAGATGGGGACTTGGGGCACAGAGAGAGAGGCTCTAAGCTCCAGAAAGTTGGGGATACACCCCTCCGGGCTACCACTGCCTCTGTTGCGATCTCCTCTACTGCTCCCCTCGTAGGGGGCATAATCTGCTCCGTCTCCTACCCGGTGGCCCCGCTCAATACTCGCGAGGAGACGCTGGCTGTTAGGAAGAGGCTATCCGACGCGTGCCGCATTCTTGGGGTGGACATCTATGCCCGGAATGCCAATAACTCTGCCGTGGGCATCGGCCTTATCAACCGGATCTTCTCCCCGGATTTCTACAAGAACGTAGTGGTCAAGGAGAATCCGTCTGCCCTGATGGGGGACATTGGCCTTGCCCTTACTGAGGTTGGGAACTGTATGACTGTTTTATTTCCCTAAGGATTTCTGATTTTTGCTCAATTTTTTTTTATCTTTCTCCTCGCAGGTGGGCAACAAGGCTATGAGGCTGCGTGAATGCTGCGATACTTTGTCCGCGGAGGTCGATAACAACACCAAGATCTTGGTGGACAAACTCCGCGAGCTGGAGCAGTCGCAGGAGAAGGTTGCGATCCTGAACTCCTCTCTCGAGGATAAGGGGAAAACTCTCTCCGAGAAGGAGAAGGACTTGAAGGAATTTTCTGACCGACTGGCGGTGGTGGAGAAGGATTTGGAGAAACCAAGGGCCAGCGGGATGAGCTCCGCGGGCACAAGGCCGAGTGGGAGCCTCGAAACACTGAGCTCGCGGCCAAGTTGGAGGCCACTAAGAAGCAGGTCTTGGTACTTGAGGCCAAGTGGACTGAGCTCCGACCACCGCTCCCTATAAGTAGCTTCGAGGCTGGAGGGGGAGTCCGCGCTCATGGTGCGAAAGGCTAGCGCCTCTCGCCCGCCTCGCCGTTTTGGGCGCCTTTAGGGTTCGGACCGCCTTTTGGTTTTATGGCGGGTCGTTGTGTGCCTTTAGGCCAAAGTGAGGCGTTTCTTGGTTATGGTGAGAGGCGTGAATAGTACCCCTTTGTCAAAAGACATAATAGGCGTATGTGTAGTGTTAAACTAGGTCATTTTGTAATTTTAGTTTCAATAATTTAACTTACCCAATGCGTTGTTTTGGGAAAATATAGAGTAAAGATAGCTTGTGGCATACATGAAAAAAAAAGATATCCATAATTTCTCTCGAGCAATAAAAAGAAAATAAGTTTGTTAAATAACAAATTAAAACGACGACAAATGAGTGGGACAAAAACACTACAAATAGCTTGCTTTATTCAAATTTTTAAAGGGAGCTTTGCAAATTTTAATATGTTTACTAATTTAATTTGTTTTTTCGCTTTACTTTGGGTCTCATTTGTCATTTAAAGTTTTAACTATATCTTATGATCATCTCTAGGTATGGAATTATCCATTTAAAATTATATATTTGTATTCACATATTTCACGCTTTTAAACGATTACTTGTTTACTGATTTGAAAATAAAATGTTTTTTTTCCTTAGAATTCTCACTTAGGTACTTTAGTTGTGTTAAGTTGCTATTACATATGAAATTGTGACCTTTATTTAATGCAAAATTCTTGTTATATGTTTAAGATTTGTTTAATATATTTTACATACTCCCTCCGTCCCACCCAAAGTGATACCAACTTTTTGGGCACGCGGATTAAGGAGAAGTAAGAGAGAGAAAAAGTGAAAGAAAATGTTGTGAGTATGAAGAATTAAATAGGAGAGAGAATGAGTGGGAGGAATAGTTAGGAGAGAGAATGTTGCGAGTGTAAAAGTGAAATAGGAGAGAGAATGAGTGGGGTAAATAGTAAAGATTCCCTTCCATTTTGGGAAGTATCAGTTTGGCTGGGACGGACCAAAAAGGAAATAAGTATCAGTTTGGGTGGGACGGAGGGAGTATATATTATTTTACTATTCCTTTTGTTCTATTTTACCGCCTTGCTCGCCTTTCGTACGCCTTTTAACCGCCTCGCCATTCGCCTTTTCTAGGAACTTCTCGCCCGCCTCTCGCCTTACGCCTTTAACAACTATGTCCGCGCTGCAGGTTGCTCGCAGGGAGGCGGTGGAGGAGTTCAAGAACTCCGAGGAGTTTAAGAACCTTAGCGCCCAGTATGAAGCTGCCTGCAGGACGCAACTACGCAACTTTGCTGCCACGGGCAGATATTCAGCTCAGCAGTTGGCCATAATAGGCTCATTGGTGGCTACTGATGCTGTGTGTCTCCCCGGGCACGCACTAATTCCTCTTTCCGAGGAGGAGGTCAAGGGTTTGGAGCTGGCCGCAGCGGCCTCCTCGCTCCCCGCGGTCAAGTCACGGGCCTACTGCACTGACTGGGCGGCTCGGGATGCCTCGCATTTTGGGACGAGGAGATGCCCTACGAGGATGCTATCGCCGCGTCTTTCCTAACGGACCGGCACCGTGATCTTTTCCCACGCGGGCAGCTCCCACACCAGTCTCCACTGAGCCCTCTTTTGATCCTATCACTGATCTACTTGTGAATAGCCTTCCTTCTCCAACCCCGGCCTCCGAAGCGGCCAAGGAAGCAGTCTTCGAAGATCCCAAGGAGCAAGCTCCTCTAGCTTAGGATTTTTTATTTTCTTTTTGTTGTAATAGATTGATAGGACCTTGTAACCATTTTTCTATCATTAATAGAAAAAGATGAGATTGAAGAAAGCTGTAGGACCGGATGGTATACCGATTGAGGTTTGGAAATGTTTCGGGGAGAGGGGAATAGATTGGTTAACAACTCTATTTAACAAGATATGGAGAGTTAACACAATGCCATCGAGCGCGGAAGAGTACTATGATCCCTTTCAGTATAAGAACAAAGGTGACGCCCAAGATTGTGCCAACTATCTGGGATCAAACTAATGAGCCATACTATGAAACTTTAGGAAAGAGTGATTGCACAAAGGCTGAGAAAAATTGTGGATATTTCGGAGAATCAATTTGGGTTTATGCCGGGAAGATCGACTATGGAGGCAATATATCTTATGAGACAAACCATGGAGAAATATCGGGATCAAAAGAAAGATTTGCATATGGTTTTCATTGATTTGGAGAAGGCGTATGATAAAGTGCCAAGAGAGGTACTTTCATGCGGGCATTAGCAAAGAAGGGTGTTTCAAAGAAATATATTGATATTATCAAGGACATGTATAATGGAGTTAGTACTCTCATGCAGACATTTACTATTGGGAAGATCGAAGAGTTCCCTATAAAGACTGGAGCGCATCAAGGTTCCGCACTTAGCCCCTTTCTTTTGCTTTGATAATGGACGACCGACGAGGTCGGGGTCAAGATGATATACCAAAGCGTATGTTGTTCGCAGATGATATCAGGCTTTGATTGATGAGACAAGAGAGGGTGTGGAAAGTAAATTGGAGTTCATGAGACACACTTTGGAATCTCGAGGTTTTCGATTGGTAAGCAAGACCGAATATTTGGAGTGTAAGTTTAGCGTAGTTGGAAGTAGTGGAGGCAGTAAGCGGTCACATTTGATGGAAATATTATCCAAGCTTCGAAGTTTTTTCGCTATCTTGGATCCATTATCCAAAAGGATGGAGAATTAGATGGAGATGTGGCCCATAGGATTAAAGCAGTTGGTTGAAGTGGAAGAGTGCCACAGGTTTCTATGTGATCGCTGGCATGCCCAATAGATTAAAGGGAAAATTCTACCGCACGGCAATTAGGCCGCATTGCTTTACGGCACCGAATGTCGGGCCGTGAAACAAAGTTGTCACGTGCATAAGATTGAATGTGGCGGAGATGCGTATGCTTCACGGATGTGCGGTCATACAAGAAAGGATCGATTGGGAATGAGGTGATCAGAGGTAAAGTAGGAGTTGCGCCCATCGAGGATAAAATGAGGGAAAATCGTCTAACGTGGTTTCGACACGTGAGAAGGAGATCGAGCGATGCACCTGCTAGAGGCCTGGACAAAGGGAGAAATGATAAAATGGCGAGGGGCAGGGAAAGACCCAAACAAACTTGGATTAGAGTAATTGAAAATGATATGAGTTTACTTGGAGTGGATGAAAGTGTGGTGTTGAAGAGGCCGGAGTGGAGGGCAAAAATCCATGTGGGGGGTTGATTTTTATTTTTATTTTTTTTATTTATTATTATTTTTTTTTTTCAACAACCTTTTTTCACGATGACATATGGGGATTCATGTTAGCCGACCCCAAATTATTTTGGGACTAAGGCTTTGTTGTTGTTGTTGTTGTAATAGAAGTATTTTTCTTACTTGCTTTCTGGATTGCTATCTTAATTGTTTGTCCTTGTAGGATGTTTTGAGTGTTGGCAATATTCGAGTACCTTAGTACTTGCATCCTTGCTTTTTCTTTTTTCAGCGTTTTTTGACTGCACAATTAAATTTTATACTCTCCTTCCCCGGTCAAAAGCTTTGTAGGCCTTGTGCCCGCGTTTTTTGAGTTTTCCTAACTCTGTATTCAAAATCACTTGGATTTTTCGTGAGAGTCAGCCCTATTTCTATGTGACCACGTTTGTTTGGCCTTGTGGCAAACTTTGAGGTCCTAACCCCGTTTGTCTATTTGGCTTTGTTAAACTCTTTTGATCACTCCCATCCATTTACACTTATTTTACGACCTTGCGAGTCCTGGTGTAAGCAAAAAGCAGCCAAGGTAAGCTACTTTCATATGGCATGTAGAGTGTGGCCGTGAGGCGATAGTCTACGCAACAGTAGATAGGAGCATATTTAGCATAGCTGCCCTTTAATCTACCTAAGCATCTCAGATCCAGCTATTGGTGGTTCACGATTTGACCCTTTATTCAAAACTTCTTGAGTTTTTGTGAGGGTCTTGCGGCGATCATGTAAGCGGGCTCATATGTTGGCTCATTGTACATACAACATGCGAGTAACGGCCCTAACGAGGGCCTTCAAGGCATTTAGTGGGTCCAAGCTTGCCTTTGTCCCCACTTCGCATCTATATCCACTTTTTCTTGATGGTATCACACTGGGCAGATTACCGTGTCGTGTCCGCGATCAAGTACGGGCGTAATGGCCTTTGTACTTATATAGCAAGCCATGGATCTCAATGGATCTTTCGCGCATCGCAGTGTAGGAGCTCATACGTTGGCCCTGTAACCTACCGGCATTCGCCATGGGCATCCACCTCGCCTGAGGTCAAGTGAATAATGTTACAACAATTTTGCACAAAAATTTGACGGTAACTTCATACTTATATATATAGGGTCTATACTCCCTCAAAATTTACAAAGATATCAAAAGAAGTACTTTTTAAGGTGATCGCTATTCCAAGCGTGCTTGAGCTCTTTTCCTTCCTTTTCGTTTCGCACATATGTGTGCCCTCCTCGATTATTTTCAGACCTCATACGGACCCTCCCATTTCGGGGAGAGCTTGTCAAAACTACTGGGGTCCTCGACCTCCACATTTCGAGTACTCAATCTCCAACCGAAAAACTCCTCCTATTCACTCTTTTTATCGCGTGCTTCTTCGCCTTTTCTTGTAGTTCACCATTTTTTCATTTCGCCCGCATTCTCTTTCCTTCGAGATCGTCCGTGCCACACCTTCGCTTGCCTCATTTTGAGACTCATCGAAGTATGTGACTCGCACGAGTGGTAGGGCAACCTCGACCGGAGTCATCAGCCTCCGACCCATACGTGAGCGAGAAAGGCGTCAATTTCTCGATTGTGGCGCGGACAACCCACAATGCGGTCCGGAGCTCGCCCAACCTTCGCCCTCCTCGTCCCTCCAAGTTTTTCAGGCGGTCGTGACTATCTGCTTCGCGCCTCGCCGCCATTTCCCTGGGGATAAGCAACTCATGACTAACGATGCCGTACTTTCATTCTCACACATTCCGCAAGGAATTTTCATGAGAACTGAGTGCCATTGCCCAAATTATTGCTCGCGGAACCCCAAATCGGCAATAGATGTGATCGTGGACAAAATTGATAGTATTCTCCTGAGATAGCGGCTAAGCCTCGTTTCCGTCCACTGTAAAATAATCCACGGCCACCACCGCATACTTAATGCTTCCTCGAGCAATGGAAATGGTCCAATGAGATCAATTCCCACGTATCAAACGGCCACGATTATACAACCAAAGTTTGCCTGCTGATGGCAACTAGTGGACGTCCGCAAATCTCCGGCATTTGTCACATTTTCTTACGTACTCCCGCGCATCTCTTCTCATCGTAGCCAAAAGAATCCCTGGAATTTGATCTTATCTCGAGAGAGCGCGAGCACCTGATGTCCGCCACAAACTCCTTCATGAACCTCATGTAAGTCAGCGACCATGTGAGTTTTGACACATCTCAAAGAAAGGCTTCGTGAATGATCGTCGAAAAAGTACCCCATCGAGGACGAGGTATTTCGCGGACACCTTTCCAACGGCTCTAGCTCTCGCCGGATCTTCGTGGAGGGTCCGCTTCTCGATGTAATCCTTGATCTCATCTACCCAGCCCCTTACTGATCCTCGATGTCGTTTTATCCGAATCCGATCTATAAGCAGGTCTTTCTCGCGAACTCTATCTCGGCAATCCGTCTCTAAGTCTATGATTTCTTGATCGGTTATTCGAGAGGAGGTCACCCTCCGTGTTATCCTCTCTCATGACTTGGTTCAAATTTCATAGTAGGTGAAATTTTGATGAGGGTTTTTGCAAGACCGCAGCATCGAGTTAGCACCGGGTTGATTGTATCATACTCCCCCTAATTTGATTTACTATGAGCCGAGAGTCACTGTCGATCTCAATATTCTCGAACTCCCAAGTCTCTCGCCAATTCCATGCCCGCTATAATCGCTTCATACTCAGCTTGGTTGTTTGATGCCTCGAACTTGAATCTCAAGGCTCTTTTGAATTTCTCCCCGCAGGGTGCGATCAGGAGTATGCCCGCTCCACTTATCAACTTGCTCGCAGAGCCGTCTACGAATAAAGTCCACACTTCTTTTGGATGCTCCTTTGGCTGTATAATCTCAGTGCTCAAGCTATCTGGGGCTTCCTCTGATTCTGCCCGCTTTCTTTTTCCAAGGTCGCTGTCCGCTAACTTAAATGATGATTCTGCTACAAAATCAGCTAAGGCCTGTGCTTTGATTGTCCTTCTCGGGGAGTAGGTGATCTGGAACTCAGTGAGTTCGATAGACCAAGCTAGCATTCTCCCCAAGGACTCTGGTTTATGTAAAACCTTTCTAAGCGGGGCCTCGCTTAGTACAGCATAGGATGTGCGCAGAAAGTAGGCTCTTAATTTTCGAGCAGATACAAGCAAGGCATAAGCTAACTTCTCTATATTAAGATAACGCCCTTCTACTACGGCGGACAATGCCTTAGATACATAATAAACTGATTTTTGGGAGTTATCATCCTCCCTTACAAGAACAAAGCAGCCTACGCGTATCAAGAATCGCTAAAAACAAAAAGTTCTTCCCTCGGGGCACCGAGTCAGCTGAAGAGTAGGGTCGCCTAAGGTATTTCTTGACTTCTTCAAAAGCTTCATGGCAACATGACTCCATGTAAATTCGCTAGCTCTCTTCCCCTTTTAGAGTTTTCAAGAAGGGAGGCATCTCTCTCGCCGACCGCGAGATCAAGCGGCCAAGTGCGGTGATGCGCCACTGAGTTCTCGCACATCCTTCACGCAAGCCAGGAGGTTTCATGTCCAACAAACAGCCAATTTTTTTTCGGGATTAGCCTCTATTCTTCGCTGGTTGACCATGAATCTAAGGAACTTGCCCGCCTTTACCCCAAAAGCACATTTCAGGGGGTTTAGTTTCATGTTATTGCGGCGCAAGTTTTTGAAGGTTTCCTCCACGTCGAGCTCGTGGGAGTTTTCCTTCGTCTTAATAACCATGTCATCAATATAGGCTTCAAGGTTTCTGCCTAGTTGGTTTTTGAAGACAAGATTGACCATTCGCTGCATGTAGCTCCCGCATTTTTAGCCCGAAGCGGCACTGCGGTGTAACAGCAAGTCTTGCCCTGCTAGCCGATGAAAGCTACGGAGCGTGACATCTTCGTGAGCCATCTCGGATCTCGATGGTAGCCGAGTATGCGTCAATGAAGCTCAATACTCGTGATCGGCTATTCAATCCACCAATCTGCCATGCGAGGAAGAGGGAAGCGGCCCTTGGTACGCCTTGTTGAGATCGGTGAAATCAACACACATTCTCCACTTGTCGTTGGACTTTTTGACCATTACTACATTTGCTAGCCATTTGGGGTAGGAAATCTCCTTTATTATCCCCGCTTTGAGCAATTTCTCTACATCTTCCTTGATCGCAATCTCCTTCTCCGGGGAGAAGTACCTTGATTTTTGATGAATGTTCTTGAAGGATGGGTCATCATTGATTTTATGGAGGATCACGTCCCGTCGATTCCCTGCATATCCTCCACCCTCCAGGCGAACACATCACAATTTGCTCGAAGGAACTCAATAAGGATCCTTCTCTCCTCGTGGTGAATTTCCAGCCCGACCTTAACTGTTTGCTCGGGGAAGTGGAAGTTGATTACCACCTCCTCGAGCTCGTCGTTAGGTCGAAGGTCGCTGATTTCACGATTGTGCAAGAAATCAATGACAATAGTTGGGGCCGACTTGGCCCTGGCCGCCACGCCATGGAATATATGACCTCGCGGTCAATTTTTCCTCAATTTCCCTATCAATGTAACCTCCTCAATAGCCAACTGCTTTCGTCTTTCTCGCTCGTCTTGAGCACCACCTTGTGGTATGGAAAGAAAGCATGCCAATCGAATGGGCGCCGCACAAGTGTAAGTGGCCTTTCCTTTTTTTCGATTAGTCCTCGCCCTCTTTCAGGCGGCGTGACGCCCGGCCTTTATTAGCTTTTCTCTTCTCCTCAAGTGCTCTGAGGAATCTCCCGGCCGATTCTTGATGGTAGCAACCCCGCCCGGTGTTAAATTTCACCCTTTCGTGGGGAACGGAAGCAACTATTCCCAATTCGGCTCGAGCAAGCACGCCGAGAATGGCATCAGATTGGGAAGGAAGATCGACCACCATGAAAGTAATTTTCGCCGTCTTCTCGCTGATTTTCCCCAATAGTTACTTCAAACACAATCGTCCCCTTTACTCCCCACGGCGTGTTGGCGAACCCTCAAGCATACCCGCATAAGGAGTCAGTTAACCTCGGTCATTCTCATGCTTACCAACGCGCGGTAGTAGAGTATATCCCCGGTCGCGCCCGTATCAATTAAAACTCTGTATGTTGGCTCTGTTAATTTTCATGTGAAGAGTTACGGGTCGAGTAGAGTGAAATAGGGAGGAGGCAAGTTCACTCAACCCTATTTCTTGCTTCTTCTTCAGAGCCATCGGGGATTGAGAAAACCTTCTCCAATGTTCGAATCCGAATGGAGAGTCGTTTGTTGGACGGAGGCTCTTCGCCAATGAAATTAATGTCATAGTCCCCAAATCGTCATCGTAATTGTCTCTCTCATTCCTCTCGCCACGCGTGCCTCGTGCCTGCCGTTGATTATTGTTATTGGGGCATTGTTATTGCCACCCATTTCGTTAGCTCTCCGTCATTGATCTTTTGTCAATAATTCGCTTCAACCGGAAGCGCCTTTCGCCACGACCGCGGTCATTGTGATATTCGCAGTAACTCGCCCTACTCCTTTCATTCGCTTCCTGATCATCGGGGAGGAGGGGAAATTCGAGGCTCTCATGATCATCGCCCGAGACTCAGCAGGGGGTATAAACCGTTTTATCCACAACTTTTCTGAGTTTATCCGACCCACGGCCTCTGTTTCTTGCCTTGGTTGTTAGCTGCGGGCGTGCCTGAGCTGTGTCCCGGACTCGACCGATTCTTGCTTTGCGGGTGCGCGGGACAATGCTCATTAGGCTCTTCCGCGGAGGCACGGCAAGAGGCCCTTTCATACATCTCCTCGACGGTTTTTGGCCTACTGAGGCAAAATTCATCTTTAGAAAAGAGGAGCCGAGACCACCCTCAAAGCAGTAGTCCGATGTCCCCTCCTCCAAATCCACAATCTCCTCGCTCACCTTCCCGAACCGAGAGATGTAGTCTGTGGTCTCGCTTGGGGCCTCGCTGACGCGGACAAGATCTCGTTTTGGTCGAGCAGTTCCCCGCCCCAAAGAAAGGCATTAAGGAAGAGGTTTCTAAATTGATCGAAAGATTGGATGGACCGGGCTTCGAGAGCCAACATCCAAGATAGGGCCTCGCCCGTGAAAGTTGCAGCCTAAGTGCCTTATACATCACCGATTCATCCGACGAGAATAGGGCCATCTCGTCCTCGAATCGTCCCATATGGCTCTTCGCATTCTTGGAGCCATCTTATGTATCCATCCTGGGGCTTCGCCCTCCGACCGGGTGCCCGGCGATCTTGTCGCCAAGGCATCCACGGCGCGGCCACACCTCGGGGCGGCCTCAGCGGGTCTCCCACATCTCGCATAAATTTGACAAATTCGTGGCTCGATTATCCACCTTCGTTTTTAGCCCGCGGAGTCACGGCCTTCTCCTTGACCGGATCCAAAGGTCTCGGCTTGACTTCGCACACGGATTTGATCTGGGCCTCTTCCCCGCTCTCCTCGCTATCCTCCACATGCGCCACACTGCGTCTGGCCAGCTGTCCGCGATCTAGGGTTGGTTCAACCCGGTTTGCCCCCTAGCTTGACTAGCAAGCGAGTTAGCGGGGGCTCGTTGGGAGAACCTTTGTGACCCTTGTGGGAACTGCAGTCCGCCGTTTGCCTCTATCTCAAACATCTCCATTTGAGCATCATTGATGGCCATGGCCTCAGCGACCAGTTTGGATTTGGCGGCCAAGATCTCCTGCCTCTTCAGGATTTGCTTCGGGGAGAGTGGAGTGTTTAAGGCGGTGTTTTTATAGGAGCTTGGGGAGTTTTTGGGCTATTGTTTAGGAGGGCTTGTGCTTTTTCAGCTCTGGCTTCATCCGTTAGCCTATGTAAAACCCTTTGAACAGGGGATAGGCTTTTTTTGTGGCTGAGAACGAGCCCCCATTCGGTTAAAAACAGAGTTGGTAGGGTTTTCCTTATTGAGATTGGAAGGTGAGGCCTGGTCATTTGGCTCAATGGTCAAGTGACCAGCATTTTGCAAAGTTTTAGACATGTTTTGAAAAGAAGAAAATGGCTGAAAAGAAGAGCCTTTTGATAGTCAGTTGTTTAGAACACGAGAGGTGTCTGAAAACAAAGATTTTTAACGAGAAACAAATGACGAGTTCCCGGCAATGGAACCACTGATGACGCCAAGCTTTTTAGGGTCAGGAGCGGTTCAAGGATATCTGGCTTGATATATTTGGTGGTTTGATGTACCTATAACACAACACAAAGGAAGCACCGTTAAGGTCAAAGTTGGATGTTAATCCAACTCAGGCCCTCGGGTGTGAGAGTAAGATTACTGAGTAAAGAAGGCTTTGAATACCTTGAGTGTGTGTGAGTGTTTAGGGTTTGAGAATAATATAACTTATTCAATATATTTGGAACTTACCTTGCCCAAGGGGACAAAGGTCTTCTATTTATAGGCAATGGAGAGGTGCTTGTTGATGTAAGCAATGAGATCAGCCCTAGAGGACACTTTGGTATTTGATCGCCTACACGTGTCCGCAGCTAATTGGCCCTGTCAGGGAGGAAACATTGACTGTAAAGGGGGCATGGCTGAAAGGGACATGAGCCGTGTATATGGCTTGGCGCATTAAATGAAATAGTAGGCGCCTGTCTGAGCCTCATTGAATGCGTGATGGGGGAGCCGGCAACTTGCATGTCAGAGCCAGTAAGCTAACTTGCTCAGTAAGGCTTGACACTAACCGGGAGGCAGGTATGAGCCCGCGGTCAACATCTTGGGCGCGGTCAAAGGTATTTGACGCGGGCACGGATGGAGCGGTCATACCTCCTGCGGGCACTAATCCAGCGGTCAGGATCCCTCCGGTCTTGAGAAGGATGATGCGGGGAGGAATGCGGTCTTGACCTCAGGGGTCTATCTGTCCGCTATCTTCACTCCAGCGGTCTAGGGAATGCCACATCACCGATTTCTTAGACCAGATCGAGCGTGAGCCCGATCCAGTAGGTACGGGCTCATCAAGAAACAATACTTTTTTAGGACAAACTAACCCATTAAATGGACAGGAGTACATATGTGTGGTTCTGCTGCTTTGTTCGGGATGCTTATAGTTGAGGGAACGCTAATAATACTAGTGTCAGGACTATATTTTGGAAAGCGGGTCATTTAATGATTTGTAATGGCTATGTCTTCCAGAGTTTCTTGATCTAAGGCTGATAATAGGTTTATAACTTGTACTGTCACAAAATGAATGTTCATTTTTTTTTTTTTCAAATTTGCTCTTAATCAAGAGTAATTTTTTTAAAAAAAATTGGATATTCATCTTGGGACGGAGGGAGTACAAACTAAACTAAGATAAACATGAATTTAATAGTGCATTTGGCAATTTAGAGTGATCATTTTCCAACCATTGAACAAAATGAAGAGTACCTGGGTAGTTTGCCCGCCACCCACTAAGGTACAAGTTTGACCAAATTGTCAATACCTTCTATTGTTCCTACCTCTACCCAGCTGTTCTTTTGCATTGTATTCTAAGTTGACTTTAAGTAAGAAGGTTGGAGCTTCTTTGGTTCTTAGCCAAATAATTTGGGTTAGATAAAGTTTACAGAAACACATTATTTTAGTCATTAGTAGAATGATTGTGTAAAAATAGCATTACTCTATATATTTGCTGCTTTGAGGGACCTATATTTTTTTATATATGTGGTGGATCAGGGGATATTTTCCCTTACAAGTATTTGAATTATGTTGATTTATAAAACTTGTATATTTCAGTTTCAGGGCTATGCTGTTTTCTTGGCTGGAATCTGCAAGTCAGGGGGGCAGTCTAAGGTCATATGAACGGGTCGTTTCCAAATTGTCTCTACCAAAAGGAAGTCGGTACTCTTAAATTGGTTTTCATGCTTAGTTTTTATTAGTTCATAAGTGACTAATAAGTAAATGTTTGGAAAACATGCGTTTCGTTATGTCGTCTGAAACTCTGGGATTTCGTTTCGTTTTTCTATGTTATCAGGATGCTATGTAAAAGTTTGTTCCCCCCCCCCCTCCTTCCAAGTTATATGAACTTAAACTTGCCTTGAATAAAAATAATATGCCGCTTAAGAAAGATGTTCTGTGTGGAGTTGGCGTTTCCGGGAAAAAAAAATTGAAGTTATTTCCCCTCCGTCCCATAATAATAAGTGTCACAGGTAATTTGGGTTCAGGATGTTCTGTGCTGGTGTTTCCGGAAAAAAAAAAAATTGAAGTTTTTCCCTCCGTCCCTCTGTCCCCTAATAATAATAATAAGTGTCACAACTGGTGATTTGTCAATTTTTTTTTTTAATGAAGGTGCTTTATTTGTTTGCACAATTGTACCATTGTAAATTGTACTAAAACAGTTTATTATTTAAAAATGCAACACTTAATTTAATTATTTTATGACAGGAAAAAAAGAGAAGAAGAAAGACATCACTTGTTATTATGTGAGGAACTTTAGCTAGCACTCATTTACTTTTAAGTATGGCTAACACTCATGTTATACTACAACTCGAGTGCCACCAAGGCATTGAAGCTGCAGTTGTGGGTTTCTTTTCAGAGCCACAAGTGTATGGCTGATAAGACCTGATAATACTATTCATCATCTTTGTATGGCGGATATTGGTCTTCCCAAGTATCCCTTTATAATGTTGTCGAGACATTCGAAGTTCCAATTCTATTGCTTGGAATTGAAATGCCAATCATACTCTATTTTCACACCTGCCTGCAATTGTTGCAAGCTGAAAATGGAAACGATACTTTACATACTGCGATTACTACTCAATTTTTTATTTTTTATTTAGAAATGGATACATCGTTTGCACAAACTCTTCACTAGTACGACTAAAAGTTGCCTTGAACCTGACATATTGATCTCCTAAATAATCAAATTTGAATTTTGTTGGTCGTTCACTTTGAAACAAAGGTAGGCTGGGAAAACGAAATCTCAGAGTCCTCATTTCATAATTTTTTGCAACTATTGAGGGTATATTTGTCATTAGAATTACATTTTCACGGGAAAAAGGAAAGACACTAAACCCATACAAGGGTAGTCTTAATTTTCTACCATTGTTTTTTAACCATTTATATGAAGCTCAGAATCAGACCAAAATCGCACCTTTATTACAAAGTTACAATGAGGTTAGCATCGCCCAAAAATATATGTGGCAAGCAAATGATAAAGTCACATGCAGAACACGAAGTAGGCTCTGCAAGTACTTGGATTAGCTTATTAGATATCGAGTCATGGAGTCCTTCCTGGCTCCAATTCTATTATTGGATAATTAAAAAAAAAGATACCTCCAACAAGGGGCACACGACTTTCCATCCAAAATATCCCATGCCTGAGCTGACTTGCCAAAACGTTTGGGTGTTGCTTCAAAGTTCAGATGCAGGACCTTGGGAAAGTGGATCTTTCAAAGTATTTAATTGTTTGTTCATTCCATATCGGTATACAGTCCACAGGTCAGCCACAACAGGTTAAACTGTTAAAGTCAGTACCAGAAATACGTATTGTTAACCAGAAATACGTATTGTTAACTTGTAAAGACGAATATCAGATAAAACATCACTTTTTTAACTGTAATAATGAAGATACCAACTGGCATTTGACCATTAGAAAAATCTCCTTTTCCATTCTTCCAATACTGTAAAACCTTACATGGGTATATCAGCAGAGCTACACGTTTCACAGGAGCTAGAAAACAAAAAGAATCTCCTCCTCGGATTCCTAGAAACGTTTATCCTCTCTGCTCTAACAAAATATTATGGAGTACTTCATAAAATATCTTTTCTTTAAACCATTGAGAGTCATACTGTCATGAAATCACTAATAATAAAAGATGGCTAGAATCGCAACCAAGATGATGCAAAACAGGCAGAGTTGTACTGGTACAAGTGCAATCATCCATGCTTGAAGCATAAGGAGGAGCTATATTCTCCCAAACTCATCCCCCTATTGACTAGGTAACAATAGAAAAAAGTAGGATTTTCCTCCACACCTTACCTTTTCTCTGCAAAATCTGCTCACAACTTGAGATCATCAGACATGGCTGAAGGTATACAATGTGTTGACAGAATATCTTGAGTAGCTGCCTTTGCCATCTTGGTCTGTAGGACCACAATCTACACAAGCAAGAGGCAGCTTAGAGAGGTTCTGCTCCTTATCATTTTAGGTATGTATGAGTGTGTGTGTGTGCGTGTGTGTGTGTGTGTGTGAGAGAGAGAGAGAGAGAGAGAGAGAGAGAGAACCTGTTCGTAATCAAGATCAAACTTCAGATATTTTTCATCACAACTTTCTACCATGTTAGCCAAACTCTTCAAATTCTTTATTGGCTTGCCATTAAAAGCTGTAACCTACTCAATTGAGATTTTACAAAGGAAAGTGAACAAAAGAAAAGAGTGAATGCATGTACAATTATAAGAATCTACATTAATAATAATAAAAAAAAAATCCATAGAATTTCTCTATTACCTGAGTATTGACAATGTCTTCATATCCAATGTTAATGTCTGCCACAAGTACCTAAAATTTGGAAAAGGAGTAAATATGATGAATCCTTATATTTCTTGCACCGCAAAGTATCTCAACAAGGAAATCTTGAAAGGAAGGGACAAATACACAAAATGAAGTGCGACCCTACTTGTGAGACGACTACAAGTTGCTCGTCAACAGATTGTGCCATGGCGTGTAGATACTTATCCAACAGCTTGACCGGAGCATCAAAATCATAATCTTTTCCATACTGAAACTCCAAGACAAGATATAATTAAATTATAGAAATTTCACAATTTCTTACAGAAGTCAAGAAGGTGAAATTCACAGCTCCAAGACTGTCCTCAGATATAAAAAGAAGGGCAAATAATGAAAGAATGATGCCTTTATTTGATGCAATGCTGCACAGCCATCATGCAGACAAAAAGGCAAGACAGAGAAGAAGAATATGGAACAGCCAGAAAAGAAGATAAAGACTGCCAAAAATGGTAGTGCTATTACCAAAAGTGAAAATAAATGAGTTTATAGATCTCTTCACAAAAGAGTTATCTGCATCCTAAGATTCAGTAACCATTTAGCCCAATTACAAAAATTGGTTACTCCCAATAAATGACATGAAGCAGAGGGCTGCATTTAAAACACTTTCTCATCGTCACACCTTACAAGCAACCATGAAATAAATTTGCATCTCACACGATTTTCTATGCATGTTTCCCTTTCATGGAGTTACTTTATGAATTTGTCTGTATTAATCACATTTTTTATTTCCTTAGGAACTCGGTCATCCTTTACTCGAGCACAGTTTTTTTTTTTTCTCTAGGATTGTTCAACTTTCTCTAAGATGACATCGTACAAAGATCTCATAAATCAGTGGTGTCCTAAATGAGAAACAATGAGTTGCATTTTATTTTTTCTTAGTAACACATTAGTCATAAGTTCTAAAAGGAACTAGACAAATGTCATTCTTAACATTCCTAACATAACCAAAGATTGAGCATGTCAAGTAGCATCTATTCTGGACTCATGACCCCCAGTTGAACTAAGATAAGGCATGTTTTCATGGGCTACTAGAACTGTTGTTTAAAAAAACTAAAATTTTCAAAGAGCCTGAGAAGAAGGTAGCAGTAATAAATGGTTTGCTTCTGGCACTCAAGAAAACAAGGCATTCTAAGGTGCTCACACAGGGAAAACAGTATGACAGAAACACTAAAGGTAAAGTCAAGTTCTACACACCTCTGAATGCAAAAATGGTACTGATACAGCAGTAAAAACCAATCCGGCTACAATGTAATAGGAAGGTGGTTCACCCCCAATGTGTGCTGGTATCAGCCGTTTATGGGTGGCAAGTTTAATTCTGTACTCCTTTATCTCTGAATTCCGAAGAACTTTAACACGAGCTTTATCACCAGTGTACTTTTGAGAAATAAGGTAACTAAAACCGATGCGTTCTCCATCCCTGAATGGAACTGAAAATCAAGCAAAATAGGATCCTGGGAAATTAAAATTCCATACCAAGTAACACACATTCCATTCAATGCACCTTAAATATTAGAAGAAACTAGCAGAACATTGAAGAAAATCATAAGACAACTTAAAGAGGACTAAGTAATAGTGTCATGGAACAAGTAAATAGAATTGTAATTTCTTCACCTACTTGAGTACATGTAACAGCTACGAGTCCATTTTTTTTTAAAGATGACCCCAAGGATATGTAGCATGCTGTACATTGCAGATCCTAACATTTTCAGGTATCAAGCTGCATTAACTTTTGCAACTCCTTCTAAAGCTTTAAATCTAGCGTCAATTTGTTTCATAGTGCGCACCTAATCCATGTCTTGATTGTTGAAAGAGATACAGAATGGTATAAATACTTTCTCCCAGAGAATTTCAACCAAAAGCAGAGGCCACAAGAAAGGGCAAATATTACATCTAAAGTAAGGAGCTATATACAGAGGGACCCAGTCTTAGTCCCAATCACTTTGAGTTCAGTTAATTGGATATTTTTCCTTCATTTAATTCGATTCAAAGCAAGGTAAAAATATCCTACTGGTAGTCGAACCACGTAGTTGGATTCATTGTCCAGAGTACTAACCACTACACCATATAAATTCCTTACCGATTCAGTAATGTTGCAGTTCCATTACGTCTCCTTTGCTGTTTTTCAGATATGATTGATTATGTGGTAAGGTTCCTCCATCAGTTGTAGCAGTCAATGAAGCTATTCCAGTGAAGGCAAGAGAAAAAGGGAAACAATATTCCCATTTGACAAGTCAACTTTAAAGGGCAAAGTTTTACATGTGTGTACCTTCTTGAAATTGCACTAAAATTATTACTACTTATAGAATAAGGATTTGTATTTTTTGTTTGATGGCCGGGGGGGGGGGGGGTTGAGAGAGTATTTAACCTCAAAATGATGAAGCCATACAATGTGTATGTACAATATTTGTAAGATGATGATTCCGCGTACTTTAACTGCGCCAACATACTAAAAGACTAAAATCTAGGAATATGACAACACTTTTTGATAAGAATCATAATTTAGGTAACATCTGCACCTGTTCCATCATTAGCAATATTAACCCCATCAAAGCTGAGGATGACATCAGATGGCTTCAAGACGTTAGATTCGGGAGCTGTAGGCTCAATTCTTTTAATACGTACACCCTTCTGGTCAGTTCCCATGCCCATCGAAACACGTAGATCAGGGTTTTCCATCTTTTGCCACTCAACTCCAAGAATGGGAAACCCTGCATTTCAAGATACTCAAATAGTATAAAAAATAGTCCAACCTTCCCAAGATCATTCACACAGCACCAAGCCACCGATAATGATGGTAAACATGATGGACAATTATTAAAACAATCACACAGTAGCAAATATCAAAACTAAAGAACTCACACCTGTATATTCTCCATTTTTCTCGTAATCTTTAATGAAATGCATAACAACTGGCGTAGGTATAACATAACCGATGTTTTCTGCATCCTCGTGTTTAAGAGATTGAAATGCAATCCCAACACAATTTCCTTTATCATTGAAGGCAGGACCACCAGAATTTCCCGAGTTTATAGCAGCATCTATCTGCAAAAGCATCACGTAAGCAAGAAAATCAACCAGTTCGTTAATGAGTAAACTTATGATGTAAGTATATAACTAGCAATAAGAGGCTGCAATTCTAAGTTTGTAACCTGCAATCCAAGAAGTTCAGTTGATCCATGAGCATAAGACAGTATCTCTATCCGTGAAACAACACCACTAGTCACCGATATGGTGTCCCCTCCAATTGGGTAGCCTACAACAGTAACAGCATCTTGCAACGTCGGCAAACCTCCAAACTCTAAAGGCGTAACTCCTTCCCAGAACTCATCATCGCTCACAGTCAACAAAGCTATCACATCATAGAGAAAGTGTAAACAAAAAAAATCTTCACCCAAATATTGCTTAATCATAACCGTTCCACTATCTAGATCAATAAGTTTCCATATAGGAGTACGTCAATAAAATCAGACAACCGAATCACATGATTCAATGGTCTTATCAACATTAACATAGGAAATACTTTTCCTTTGAAAAATCATATGCAACGAATTATACAAGTATTTGACCTCAGTTGAATTTCATTGAGTATAAAGTAGTGGATTAAAGGCAAGAGTACTCCATGATTCAAATTAAATAATAACAAAATAGCATAATAAAATAATTAATATGATCATGACAATAATGAGATGGTTGAAGACTAACCAATATCACACTCAGTTCCAATTTCTAGCACAGTGGCCAAGTACTTGGTATCAGAGCCTCGCTTCTTAAGCTTAACCTGAGTATGATGTTCCACCGAATGCGCATTTGTCAAAACCCTCCTTCCTGCAATCACAAAACCGCTGCTACTAGAACTATACTGCCTTTTCCTTTGCCAAGGCAACGAGAAATTCGGCTCCGTATGAACACAAAAAACCTTAACAACCGCGTCCATCGACGGAACCACCTTCGCCACGCTCTCCCACCTAGGAGGAGCCTCTTCAACAACCGTCGCGAATCCGTTCTCGCCGTTGTGGTCGACATGCCGAGAAGCTCTTCGTTCGGGAGGAGAAGCAGCAACGTCGTGGTCGGGCTTTCTAGTCTTTCTATGTCGGCCACGACGACGGTCATTAGTTTGGTGATTCGGAATGGTGACATCGGCGTTGGTGTCGGGGAGTACGACGTCGTTAACGGCGGTTGGTGCGGAGCTAGGGTTGGAATTCTGCAAATCCATGGCTCCTTCAGGCACAGCATTTTTGACTTTCCGGGCACGTTTTCTTTTAGGTATATCCATTATTAGGGATTTCTGGAATCGACGAGTTTCAAAACAGTTTCCAACCGGAAATGAAGAAGAAAATGGAAGTCATTTCCATTATTTATTCCTTTTCTTTCTTTCTTTCTTTCTCTAAAGACAGACAGCAATGGAAAACCAGTGTGTTGTAAGTAGGCTGAGTGAGGCCCATTAGAGTGAGGCCCATTGAAAAGCCCATTTATAAAGAAAGAAGAAGCCCACACTCTCATACTTTCTCTCAGGTTGGAACCTAGTGCTGATCCATTGGGCTAGCTTTTAGGGCAACTCTAATGGTGGTAATTTTGATATTCATAGAAACTTTTTGCATGATCCTAAAAAACATCTCCAACAATGGGTATCAAAAATTAGGTATCAAATTAGTTTTTTTTTTAAGTTAATAACTTTATTAATATTTTTAATATGATAAATAATTTTGAAATATAATAATTATTTTAATTAGTTATTTTTTTTTATCAAAAAATAAAATTTTATAAAAAATTTCGAAATATAATAATTATTTTAATTAATTATTTTTTATAAAATTTAAAATTTTATAAATAATTATATAAAAATTTAAATAAATTTAGATCAAAAATCAAAATTTTTATGTATAATTAAATAAATTTAAAAAGAAGTAGAACAAATGTAGAAAAAAAATGAAAGAAGGGTGTATGGAAAAAAATGAAGTAGCAAAGTCCTAAGCAAAGTCCTAAATATGGTACTTTGCTAAGAACTTAATCAAATTGTGATACCTCTAGTTTTTGCTATTGGAGATGCAAGGACATTTGTGTGAATATCAAAAATAGGTTTTAGGACCATTGTTGGAGTTGCCCTTACCTCCTCTTATTACCTCCTGTTATTATACCAACAACTAGTCTAAACTCTTTATCAATTTTTTCTTGATTAAAATTGAAGATTAAATAAAGTAGGAGAGTTCAAAATGTCGATTAATTAGCATCTTATAAACTATTTTCGTTTCAAAATTAATGTTCAAGAAAATTTCAAATTTGTTTTTTTTTTTTTAATTTTTTTTACATTCATTTCGAGAGGGGAGAATGGTTAATAAGTTTGATTAATAAATCTTGTACACTATATTAAGTCAAGACATCAAATGCTAGATTCGATTAAGAAAAATAGTTTATTGATTTTTTTATGTGTCAACTTCAAAATAAATATATGAGTATGATGTAATTTTAAAAATGTAAAACAAGTAAAGCATGTGATACATACAAGCCAACATTCGTGATGGTTCACATACATATTTTGCTTAAGACCAGTGATTATAATATGGGTTTGTTAATTGTACCATTAATATTGCTAGAGCTATTTTCTGGTTTATAATTTTTACTTGAGTGTTTTTGGAAATTGTTATTGGGGCTAATGTACCAAGTCACAATGCTCTCTAGGTGCGAGTTTGAGTAGAAAAACGGAATCAAGTGTTCTATACATTTCAACAATTATATACTCCTTCCTTCCCATTAATAACTTTATCTTTTGCCATTTTAGGTGTCCCATTTAAATAAAGCTTCACCTTTCCTTTTTTGGCAAATAATCTTTACTATTTTCTCCACTCATTTTCTCTCTTATTTCTCTATTACACTCACAACACTTTTTAAATTTACTATTTCCTCCACTCATTCTCTCTCCTATTTTACTATTACACTCACAACATTTTCTCCACCCTTAATTTGTGTGTTGGGGCCAAAATGGTGAGCTTATTATTGGGACGGAGGGAGTATATACTAGCTTAAGCCCCATGTCCAAGGCCACGTTTTTTGTTTTTTGTTTTTTTTTTAATTTTTTTTTAATTAATTTTCATTTTTTTTAAGGGAAAAATGGGAAAAAGACAAAATAGTGAGGGCAAAATGGAGATTTCGGCCGGTGAAACTGTTCAAAAAACTGTTCATAGTGGAGCTTCCATTTATACTATATATATATATATATATATATATATATATATATATATATATATATGGTCATGCTCACGTGAGAATTTAATTACATGAGAACCATGAGAATCGAGGATAGTCATTGGATTAGACACAAATCAAGGGTTTAGATTACCTTTTTAGTTTAAAAATTCGATGGCATTCTTGTAATTAGGTGGACAGACAAAGGGAAGGGCAAAATACCATGTGTGTTCCAGAATTTGCCACGTCATCACCCAAAATTTCCCAAAATTTTCAAAATTAAATATCTCATTAACCGTAAATCGAAAAAATAATCCGAGAACACTGATTTTTTTGTCTCGACGAGATGAATCAAACTACATCCCTGAAGATAGGATTTTGAAAAAAAAATATTGGACAAGTGTCTATACAGTAAGTACTTAGCCAGTGTATAGATGTTGATTGTTGAACAATGCAATTGTTTACAGTAGCTATTTAGCCAGTGTATAGATGTTGATTGTTGAACAATGCACTTGTTTACGGTAGCTATTTAGCCAGTGTATTGAAGTGTATTGTTGAACAATGCACTTGTTTACATTAGTTATTTAGCCACTATATACAAGTTATTGCTGAAAAATGCACTTGTTTACAGTAGTTATTTAGCCACTGTATACAAGTTATTGATGAAAAATGCACTTCTTTACAATAGATATTTAGCCACTATATACAAGTTATTGCTGAAAAATGCACTTGTTTACATTAGTTATTTAGCCACTGTATACAAGTTATTGCTGAAAAATGCACTTGTTTACAGTAGCTATTTAGCCACTGTATACAAGTTATTGCTGAAAAATGCACTTGTTTACAAATTATTGCTGAAAAATACCATTGTATACAAGTTACTGCATTTGTGGTTAATATGGTAGTTCAGGTGATGTGGATGCTGTTATTGGTAATTCTCGTCTTGATTCACGTCATCCGTCTCATAATCAAGGGCATCCCCAAGCTAAGAAATTACTATAATTCCTATAATTCCCAAAGAAGAGGAAGGCTGTACTCAAGGTTCACTATGAATCATGATGGCGTTTAATTTTTGAAATGTGTCAAATCAGTGATCATCTGGCTTGTAAGATTGATAGGGCCCACTACAGAGCGAACTCAATGAATTTCACAGTCGCATGATAACTACTCAGTCCAAATTAATTCATCATTCTAAAATAGTCTGGTGCATTGCTGAATGTATTTGATTGTATGTGTAAGTAAATTAAATGTCTTCCAATTCATCATATACGTACATGTGTGTGTATATATTTATTTATATATACAAGTTATTGCTGAAAAATACACTTGTTTACATTAGTTATTTAGCCTCTGTATACAAGTTATTGCTGAAAAATGCACTTGTTTACAGTAGCTATTTAGCCACTGTATACAAGTTATTGCTGAAAAATGCACTTGTTTGCATTAGTTACTTAGCCACTGTATACAAGTTATTGCTGAAAAATGCACTTGTTTACAGTAGCTATTTAGCCACTGTATACAAGTTATTGCTGAAAAATACACTTATTTACAGTAGCTATTTAGCCAGTGTATTGAAGTGTATTGTTGAACAATGCACTTGTTTACATTAGTTTAAAATTCAACTCCTCCCAACTCATCATTCTATACCCCACCACTTTTTAATTTATTTACAATATTTAATTTTATAATTAAAAAATAATAAAAATAATAATAATTTATTATTAAAAAATAAATTATTAATATTTTTATTTATAAATTTGAGATTTTTTATTTTTTTTTAATTCACACTTAATTAATTATTTTTCGAAGCAATTAAATAAATACGAGAAAAGAGAGGTTTTTTTTTTGGTGTACAAATAAAAAGAAAGTTATATCATTTTATAGAGAAAAAAATTTACAGAATTTTCGCAAAAAAAAAAATAGCTGTTAAATAATTGAGCTCAAAAATCGGGGTTGAAGATAAAAAGAAAAAATATGGGGAATCAATCAATCGGCGCCATGTGTCATTGCAGGAAAAAAAAAAAGAAGCAAAACCGTTCCCTTCAACCAGGTTGGAAAGATTCAACCCTCCCCCTTCAACCACCCCTTATTGCCCACTCTCAACTAGTTTAACCCCCATTCAACCCCTTATTGCCCATGGTCTTAATGGCTCTATATAAATTTATCATTTTAATTCCTTAATTAGTTGAGCACAAAAATTAAAGTGGGATTATTTTTCTTGGATGCATGGAATATGAAATAATGAATGAATGCAGGTGATGAAGCCAGATCCAATGGTGGTGGCAACAAAGCTTTTGGGACGTAGAAAAATGAAAGACACGGGAAAACAATTCAACATGATAGCTGCTTCTTGGATCCTGATGAGCCCGCACCTGCTGGACCGGGCCCACGCTTGATCTGATCTAAGAAATCGGTGACGTGGCATTTCCTAGACCGCTGAGGGGAGGACCGCGGACAGATAGGTCCTTGAGGTCAAGACCGCGTTCCTCCCCGCATCATCCTTCTCAAAGACTGGAGGGATCCTGACCGCTGGATTGGTGCCCGCAGGAGGTATGACCGCTGGATCTGTGCCCGCAGGGTCTATGACCGCTCCATCCGTGCCCGCGTCAAATACCTTTAAACGCGCCCAAGATGTTGACCGCGGGCTCATACCAGCCTCCCAGTTAGTGTCAAGCCTTACTGAGCAAGTTAGCTTACTGGCTCTGACATGCAAGTTGCCGGCTCCCCCATCACGCATTCAATGCGGCTCAGTCAGGCGCCTACTATTTCATTTAATGCGCCAAGCCATATACACGGCTCATGTCCCTTTCAGCCATGTCCCCTTTACAGTCAATGTTCCCTCCCTGACAGGACCAATTAGCTGCGGACACGTGTAGGTGGTCAAATACCAAAGTACCCTCTAGGGCTGATCTCATTGCTTACCTCAACAAGCACCTCTCCATTGCCTATAAATAGAAGACCTTTGTCCCCTTGGGCAAAGTAAGTTCCAAATATATTGAGTAAGCCATATTATTCTAAACCCTAAACACACACACACACACACACTCCAAGACATTCAAACGTCTTATATATCTCAGTATTCTTACTCTCACACCCGAGGGCCTGAGTTGGAGTAACATCCAACTTTGACCTTAACGGTGCTTACTTGTGTTGTGTTCTAGGTACATCAAACCACTAAATATATCAAGCCAGATATCCTTGAACCGCTCTTGACCCTGAGAAGCTTGGCGTCATCAGTGGTTCCATTGTCGGGAACGCGTCATTTGTTTTCTCGTTAAAGAAAAAAATCTTTGTTTTCAGGCACACTTTGTGTCCTAAACAGCTGACTGTCAAAAGACACTTCTTTTCAGTCATTTTCTTCTTTTTAGAGCATGTCTAAAACTTTGCAAAATGCTGGTCATTTGACCATTGAGGAGGATAACCAGGCCTCACCTTCCAATGTCAATAAGGGTAAGGCTACAACCTCCGTTTTTAACAGAATGGGGGCACGTTCTCAGCCACAACACAGCCTCTCCCTTGGTCAGAGGGCTATACACAAACTAACCGACGAGATACGTGCTGAGAAAGCCCAAGCCCTACTAAACAACAGCCCAAAAACTCCCCAAGCTCCTATAAAAAACACCGCCTTAACCACTCCACTCTCCCCGGAGCAAATCCTGAGGAGGCAAGAGATTCTGGCCTCCAAATCCAAGCTGATCGCTGAGGCCATGGCCGTCGCTGATGCTCAAATGGAGATGTTCGAGATAGAGGCCAACGGAGGGCTCCAGTTCCCCCAAGGGTCACAAAGGTTCTCCCAACGAGCTCCCCCTAAATCGCTTGCTAGTCAAGCTAGGGGGCAAACCGGGTTGAACCAACCCTTGATCGCGGACAGCCGGCCAGACGCAGTGTGGTGCATGTAGAAGATAGCGAGGAGGTTGGAGAGGAGGCCCAATCAAATCTACGTGCGAAGTCCAAAGCCAGACCCTTGACTCCGGCCAAGGAGAAGGCCGTGACTCCACGGGCTAAAAAACAGAAGGTTGATAATCAGAGCCCTGAGTTTGTTGAGTTTATGCAAAAGATGTGGGAAACCCACCAAAAGGCAGCCCAGAAGTGTGGCCGCACCATGGACGCCTTCAGCGACAAGATCGCACGGGCACCTATTCAGAGGGGCAAGCCCCCCCAGATGGACACATATGATGGCTCCAAAAATGCCAAGAGCCATATGGGACGATTCGAGGGACAAATGGCTCTATTCTCCTCGGACGAGTCCGTGATGTACAAAGCCTTGGCGGCAACTTTCACGGGCAAGGCCCTATCTTGGATGTTAGCTCTCAAGCCCCGGTCCATCCAATCATTCAGCCAATTTAGAAGCATCTTTCTCAATGCCTTTGCTGGGGCAGGTGTGCCCGCTAGACCAAAGACAGACCTTGTCCGCGTCAAGCAGGCCCCAAACGAGCCTACAAAGGATTACATATCTCGGTTCAGGAAGGTGAGCGAGGAGATTGTGGATTTAGAAAAAGGAGACATCAGACTCTGTTTTGAGGGCGGCCTCAGCTCCTCTTTCCTTAAGATGAATTTTGCCTCCAGTCGGCCCAAAACCGTTGAGGAGATGTATGAAAGGGCCTCGGCCATTGCATCCGCCGAAGAGCCCATTGTGCCCGCTCCTCGAGCTTCAGCAAAAGAAAGGATAAGCCAAGTACAGGAGACTACCCCAGAGCCTGCCCGCACCAACAACCAGGGCAAAAACAGAGGTCGTGGGTCAGATAAACTCCAGAAAACGGTGGATGAAACAGTTTACATCGAGCTCACCGAGCCAAGAGTGGTAATCATGAGAGCCTCAGACTTTCCTCCTCCTCCCCCAATGCTTCGAAAACCAAATGAGAGGAGTAGGGCTAAGTTCTGTGAGTATCACAATGACCACGGGCATGGCACAGAGGACTTCTTCCAGTTGAAGCAAATTATCCAGCAGAAAATCAACGACGGGGAGCTAACCAAGTGGGTTAAGGGAAACAACAATGCCCCTAATAACAATACTCAACAGCGGGCACGAAACACGCGTGGCCCCGAAAGAAATGAGAGAGAAAATTACGACGATGATTTGGGGGATTATGACATTAATTTCATTGGCGAGGAGCCTCCCTCCAACAAGCAGCTCTCCCTTCAGATTCGAACGTTGGAGAAAGTTTTTCTAATTCCCCCAATGGCTCCCGAGGAAGAGCAGGAAATAGGGTTCAAAAAGAGTGAACTTGCCTCCTCCCTATTCCACTCTACTCTGTTGGTGTAATGCCCTAGGCTTTAGTTATGCTTAACTGAAAACCGTTATGTATCATCTTTATCGTTTAAAGTTTATTACTTGATTATTACATAGTTTGCATATTTATTGTAATAATCTCCGTCCCTGATTATTAAGAGAATAATTAGTATAATTGTCAATGGATAATCATATGATGATTATATGCATAGAGATGCACATTGAAATTATGGGTACTTGTTAGAGAACAAGTGACTGGACTTGACCCGTATGAGATTTATGTCATGGTCAAATGTCATAATTAAATCTCATATGGTCACTTCATTTAGTCCCTAGACCTGAGATTATCATGACCTTACATATGATGAAAGTCATGTTTGATTTTAGTCAAACGATATCTTAACACGATATTTATAAAGGCTATCTTTGGCATGATCGGATTCATGATGGGAAGGATGATAAGTCAAGATGGAATTTGTCCCTCGAAAGAGAGATGTTTTGCTTGGGCCCCTCGATGAGTGATAATGATGGAAAGTGTGTGGCCACACCCCAATGCGATTGGATTATCATTATACTCAAGATCGAGAAAGCATTGAACAGATACAAGTTGACGTGGACCATGACTTGTGTTCAATATAACATCGTGAGACAAAGGGAGAAATGGAAGTGTACCATTGGAAACGTGAACTCTTACGTTATATTATTTGGGTAGACATAATGGCTTGCTAGAGTCCGCTTATGTCTTATGAGAGTCGATATGATCGAACTCATTGCCAACATAATATAATCCTATTGGGTCACACACAACTAGAATGAATTGGTTAAACCAAAGGAAGAATGATTGAAAGTTCCTGCATATGGCAACGTTTGTCACGCGACATAACTAGCCACATGGCAACGTTTGTCACGCGACATAACTAGCCACATGGCAACGTTTGTCACGCGACATAACTAGCCACAGAGGCGGTTTACACTTGTTTCCTAATTTGATTAGGGCACAAACTCTAAATACTAAAGTAGTATAAATATGAGTCTGTAAACAGCCGAAAAAGAGCCGAATTTCAAGAAAGAAAATCACCAAAAAGGTTTCTCAATATTCTTCCATAGGTTTAAGAATCTATCAATTCACAAGAACTGTTCTTGGTTCATTCTAACGTGTGGATACTACTAGAGGGTCTTCGCTCGTATGACGATCAAGGCCTAGAGTTCTATTGTTCAAATCAATATGAAGATTCAAAAGGTTTTGAAGATCGAAGATTGTGATTCAAAATCACACCAATAAATTGTTCGATAGCTCAAGACCGGAAAGCAATTAAGGTTGGTAAATTCTATCTCATAGGAATTCAATTTAATCGTATAGAACGGATCTTAGGGCTTAGATTTTGTGTTAATTTGATGCTTAATTCCGCTGCGCATGGACCCATAAAACCCAACAGTGGTATCAGAGCCCCGTTCGTATGGTTAAGTTTGAATTAACATGCTAGAATGATTATATAAATTGTTTATATGTTCGTTGCATGTTTTTGTATGCGATAGAATGTTTATTGTTTATGTGAAACAATGTGAAAATCGTTTTCGAATTATGATGAATTAAATCTGTAAAAGGGCTGTTTTATATGATTTAATTGCCATGTAATCTGAATTGGTTGAATCTGGAAATCCTGCGAACTGGCTACCTATGTCGTGCGACATAGTAGGCCACATGTGGAAATCTGGTAATCTGGCTAGTTATGTCACGCGACAAATCTAGCCCTCTGGCTGATGTTGTCACGCGACATAATAAGCCAAATCTGGGCAGAATCAGTTTGTTTAATTTTTCTGCTAATCTGTGATTGTGTTTGCAATCTGAGATGTTTTATGTCTTAATCTGGATGCTATAAATTTCTGGAAATAAAATTTATAGGACTATGCTAGATTAATTCATTGTTTATGATGCATGCTTAATTAATTCAAATGTGTTTTTATTAATTGTTGCGATGCATGAATTAATTATTCTTAAGTGTTAAGAATTTTATTAGATGTTTAGTTGAAACATTGATTCATAGTTTCCTAATATGTTTAGATTTAGACATTGTAAATTTTGGATTTTATGATTGTTTATGGAAACAAGTCATAATTACGCGAAATTTAAAAGGAAACTGATTGTTTATAAAAGGTAGTGATTATGTTGCCAAATCAGAGCTGATTTCTAATTGTGCATGTCTAGGAGAGTTCTGTCTAAGGAAGAGTTGGTACTTAAGTAGTCCTTGTGGCTCACCTATCTTCCTGGGAACTTACCTGATGCATGATTATGACTATCTTTGCTGATATGCTTATAATCTACCTTAAAGAACCTTCATTTAACTTTTAAGTTCTTTATGCCAATTCATGATTAAAACACTTGAGACCATTCGGATAGTTTTGGGTGGGCTTGCCATAGCAAGGTGCTTTGATTCTATTCCATTTGCGAGCAAGATGAGGAAATGGTGGTTCCTATACGTTTAAAATGAATGAACTTAATTGGGTTATCAAAATGGTTTTGGACCCAAGGCATAAGATGAGATTAAAATATGCTTAGACATATGATGTCTTAAATAAATCTCATAAAAGAGCATAAGAGTCATATACGATATGATTGATGTTTTCTACCTAATTAGTTTAATCTTGAGCGGTGCGCCATAGCGTACTTGAGATTAAATTAAAGTTGGATCTTAGTCCTAAGAGTCATATACGATATGATTGATGTTTTTCTACCTAATTAGTTTAATCTTGAGCGGTGCGCCATAGCGTACTTGAGATTAAATTAAAGTTGGATCTTAGCCCATTAAATGCATATTATGCTTATTAGCATTGGAAGGTGTATGATTTAGTGGGAGTATTTGTAAAATACATTATTTGCTCTTAGATGATAAATGTGTTGATATTGATATGTGTTCATATAATTTGTATATTTTGTTGTAGAAATAGCATTACATAATGATAATTGCGATTCGTCCTTATGAAGGACAAAGTTCGAAAGGAACAATACATAATGTGTACGTTCTTGACGAATCCGTTCCTACTGAACCCATTGCAAATGTTGCAAAGGGCAAATAAGGAAGCAACATTAGAAACATATTGATGATTCTGACAATATTGCTTGCCTTGTATTTGCCACCATGTTTAAAGGCTCTTATGAAGAACCTTGAACACATGGAAACTGCTTTTGTTCTAGCACAATGCAAAAAGGAAATGTTCCAAGTGCAAGCTAGGCAAAAGATATATGTTGTGGTGAAGGCTCTTAATTCATATGATGAAAGAAGGAGCAATCCGCAAATTGTGTTAATGGTTGACACAATAAAAGGGTTCATAAAGGAAGAAAAAGAAGGTAAAGCAAAAGTTGCTAAACCTAGGACAAATGTTGTCATAGCCGAAGAGGCTAAACCCAAAGTGTCTCAAAAGGATGCATTTTGCTATCATTGCAATAAGATTGTCATTGGAAGCAAAGTTGCAAGGCTTATTAGGAAGGCCTAAAAGGTGAAGAAGAGCAATATGATTGCTACTACTTCGAGTATCTATATGATAGATATTTTCCTTTCGACTTCTTTTTTTTTGGGTATATGATACCGGATTGGATCCCACATTTGTTTAAATGTGCAAGGAATAAAGAATAGAAAGCTACTCAAATAAGGTAAATTAAACCTATGCGTAAGAATGGAGCAAGAGTTGCTACATTAACCATAGGGACTTATGAAGTCACTTTACCTTGTGAAGTAGTACTTGTTTTGAACAAGTATGACTACGTTCCGGATTTGAGTAGGAATATTATTTTCGTTTCTTAAATGGATAATGAAGAATATAATTTTCTTATTTTCAATAAGAAGTTTTATATTTATTTAATGATATGCCTTATTGTAATGCATATGTCATTGAATGGTCTTCATATCCTTGATGATGAGAAACAAAATAATATTGAAGATATCTATAATATAAATGGGAAATCTAAACCAAATAATATGAACAACGCGTTCATATGGCATTGCCCGCTTGGTCAAATAAATAAGAAACATATATCTAAACTCCATTAACATGGTCTTTTAGACTCATATGACCATGAATCATTTGAGGAATGTGAATCTTATTTATTGGGAGCATTGACCAAACCACCCTACACTAAGAGTAGTAGGAGGGCTAGTGACTTATCGGTCATTATACATGAGATGTATGCGGACCATTAAGTAGCATTGCTAGGGGAAGACTTCGGTATTTCATCACATTTCACTAAAAGACTTATCTAGATATGACTATGTCTATCTGATGAAGTCCAAAGGTGAATCGTTTGAGATGTTTTGAACATTTCAAGATGAAGTGCAAAACAACTTGGTAAAACTATTAAGTACTTCGATTAGATCGAGGTGATGAATATTTGAGCCAAGAATTTGACAATCATCTCAAAACTGTGAAATCGTTTCAGAGTTGACTCCCACCAGAACACCACATTGTATGGTGTGTCTGAGAGGAGGAATTGAACCTTGTTAGACATGGTTCATTCGATGATGTGTCAAGTTGACTTTCCTAATTCCTTTTGAGGATATGCATTAGAAATAATGCGGTTACACTGAATTGAGTCCCTACTAAATCGGTTCCTAAGGCCCCACATGAGATGTGGCATGGAAGAAAACTTAGTTTGTCTTTCATGAAGATTTGGGATTGCGAATCTTATGTAAAGAGACTTGTCTCTTATAAGTTAGCACCAAATCTGACTAGGTTATTTTCGAAAATTAATCTTACAACCACAAAGAGAACAAAATGTTTGTTGCTCTACACGATTTGTTTCTTGAGAAATAGTTTCTCAATAAAGAATCTAGTGGGAGTAAAATTAATCTTGAAGAGAGTTCAAGAACCTGAAAATGACATGGAACCAAGAGTAGAGACGGAACCAAGTTCACAAAGGAGTTGTGGAACCGGTTCAAGATGCACAAGTCCATCGTAGATCGGATAGGTTACAATCCGAACCAAGAAATATTGATTTCTCGTATCGGAAAGTAATAAGATGGATGTCATTGAGAATGACGATCCTACTTCCTATCTTGAGGCGATGTCCACTCCTAATTTGGATAAATGGTTAGGAACCATGAAGTCCGAATTACAATCCATGTTCGATGATCAAGTTTGGAACTTGATTGGGCTACCTGAAGGTGTAAAAACTAAAGGGGCAAGTAGGTCTTCAAGACCGACATGGATGTGAAGATGTATACTTTCATGACTAAGGATTGTAACAAAGGGATTTAGGTAAATTCATAGTATTGACTATGATGAAATCTTTTTCGCCAGTTACAATGTCGAAGTCTGTTAGAAGTTTCAATTGCCATTATCACATATTGTGACTATGTGATATGACAAATGGATGTCAAATGACTTTCTTTAAATGGAAAGATTATTAAGGATGTGTATAGTACACAACCCGAATAGTTTGACGATCCAAGAAACTCTAATAAAGTATGCATGTTGCAAAGATCCATGAGATGGGTTGAAGCAAGCTTCAAGGAATTGAAATCTTTGTTTTGATGAATTGGTCAAAGAGTTTGACTTCATCAAAGAACAAAGATGAATTTTGTGTATGCATGAAATTCAGTGGGAGCGTAGTATTATTTCTATTGTTTTATTACAATGATATCTTACTCATTGGAAAAACAAGTTCCGACACTTAAGACTGTTAAGTCTTGGTCAAGGAAAGGTTTCTCAATGAAAGATATGGGTGAAGCCTCTTACATCCTTGGCATCAAGATCTATAGAGATAGATCTAGAAGGATAAATTGGTTTGAGTCAAAGTGCTCACATTGACAAGATTCTTAGAAGAGTCTAAGAAGAGTAGCTTGTCAATGGGTCATGGTATTTCTCTTAGCAATATTCATTGTCTTATGACAACTGATGAGCAAAAGGGAAATGAATGAAGTTCCATATGCTTCGGATTTGGATCTGTCATGTATGCCATGATTTGTACTAGACCCGGCGTCTCATATGCTCTAAGCATGATGAGTTGATACCAATCTGATCCTGATATAAACCATTGGATGGGAGTCAAGATGATCCTTAAGTACTTAAGAAGAACTAAGGATATGTTCTTGGTATTTGAAAGATTGGAAGTTAATCTTGTTGTAAGGGTTACATAGATGCTAGCTTCCAAACTGACAAAGTTATTTTAAAATCGCAATTAGGATTTGTGTTTATGCTTATTAGAGGTGCCATTTTGATTGGAAGAGTTCCAAGCAGAAATTGTAGCCAATTCTACTACTAAGGCCGAATTTTAGCAACATATGATGTGGCTAAAAGAGGCAGTTTGGATCAAAAGTTCATTAGTGTTTTGGAAATGTTCCAAGTATCACTAATCGGTGAAACTTTTGTTATGACAAATAGTGGTGCCACTTGTGCAAACAATGGAACCAAGGTCACAACAGCGATCCAAACACTCACTTAGACGTTCTTCGAGGAATTCATAAAGAATGAGAAGACGTTAAAATATACAAAGTATCAACTGATGATGACATAAGGGATTCACTTACAAAGACCCTCGCACAGGCGGAAGCATGATGGTCATGTTAGATCCATGAGTATTCGATACATAAATGGAGCCTAGTGCAAGTGGGAGACTGTTGGTGTAATGCCCTAGGCTTTAGTTATGCTTAACTGAAAATCGTTATGTATCATCTTTATCGTTTAAAGTTTATTACTTGATTATTACATATTGCATATTTATTGTAATAATCTCCGTCCCTGATTATTAAGAGAATAATTAGTATAATTGTCAATGGATAATCATATGATGATTATATGCATAGAGATGCACATTGAAATTATGGGTACTTGTTAGAGAACAAGTGACTGGACTTGACCCGTATGAGATTTATGTCATGGTCAAATGTCATAATTAAATCTCATATGGTCACTTCATTTAGTCCCTAGACCTGAGATTATCATGACCTTACATATGATGAAAGTCATGTTTGATTTTAGTCAAACGATATCTTAACACGATATTTATAAAGGCTATCTTTGGCATGATCGGATTCATGATGGGAAGGATGATAAGTCAAGATAGAATTTGTCCCTCGAAAGAGAGATGTTTTGCTTGGGCCCCTCGATGAGTGATAATGATGGAAAGTGTGTGGCCACACCCCAATGCGATTGGATTATCATTATACTCAAGATCGAGAAAGCATTGAACAGATACAAGTTGACGTGGACCATGACTTGTGTTCAATATAACATCGTGAGACAAAGGGAGAAATGGAAGTGTACCATTGGAAACGTGAACTCTTACGTTATATTATTTGGGTAGACATAATGGCTTGCTAGAGTCCACTTATGTCTTATGAGAGTCGATATGATCGAAATCATTGCCAACATAATATAATCCTATTGGGTCACACACAACTAGAATGAATTGGTTAAACCAAAGGAAGAATGATTGAAAGTTCCTGCATATGGCAACGTTTGTCACGCGACATAACTAGCCACATGGCAACGTTTGTCACACGACATAACTAGCCACATGACAACGTTTGTCACGCGACATAACTAGCCATAGAGGCGGTTTACACTTGTTTCCTAATTTGATTAGGGCACAAACTCTAAATACTAAAGTAGTATAAATATGAGTCTGTAAACAGCCGAAAAAGAGCCGAATTTCAAGAAAGAAAATCACCAAAAAGGTTTCTCAATATTCTTCCATAGGTTTAAAAATCTATCAATTCACAAGAACTGTTCTTGGTTCATTCTAACGTGTGGATACTACTAGAGGGTCTTCGCTCGTACGACGATCAAGGCCTAGAGTTCTATTGTTCAAATCAATATGAAGATTCAAAAGGTTTTGAAGATCGAAGATTGTGATTCAAAATCACACCAATAAATTGTTCGATAGCTCAAGACCGGAAAGCAATTAAGGTTGGTAAATTCTATCTCATAGGAATTCAATTTAATCGTATAGAACGGATCTTAGGGCTTAGGTTTTGTGTTAATTTGATGCTTAATTCCGCTGCGCATGGACCCATAAAACCCAACATACTCAGCCCCTAACTCTCCCCATGAAAATTAACCGAGCCAACATACACCGAGTTTTGATTGATACAGGCGCGGCCAGGGATATTCTCTACTACCACACGTTGGTAAGCATGAGAATGACCGAGGCTAACCTGACTCCTTATGCGGACATGCTTGAGGGGTTCACTAATCACGCCGTGGGGGTAAAGGGGACGATTGTGTTTGAAGTAACTATTGGGGAAATGCCCATGCAGAAGACGGCCAAAATTACATTCATGGTGGTCGATCTTCCTTCCCAATACAATGCCATTCTCGGCGTAACTGCTCAGGCCGAATTGGGAATAGTTGCTTCCGTTCCTCATCAAAGGGTGAAATTTAACACCCTGGGCGGGGTTGCTACCATCAAGAATCAGCCCGGGAGATTCCTCCGAGCACTTGAGGAGAAGAGAAAAGCTAATAAAGGCCAGACGTCCTGCCCGCAGAAAGAGGGCGAGGACAAATTGAAACAGGGAAAGACCCTTGCACTTATGGCGGCACCCATTCCAATTGGCATGCTTTCTTTCCATACCACAAAGGTGGAGCTCAAGACGAGCAGAAAATCAAAGTAGTTGGCCCCTATTGAGGGAGGATACATTGATCGGGGAATTGAGAGAAAGATTGACCGCGAGGTCATATATTCCATGGCAACGCTGACCGGAGCTCAGGTCAACCCCCCAACTATTATCATTGACTCCTTGCACAATCGTGAGATCAGCGACCTTCAACCTAACGACGAGCTCGAGGAGGTGGTCATCAACTTCCACTTCCCCGAGCAAACTGTTAAGGTCGGGCTGGAAATTCACAGCGAGGAGAGAAGGATCTTTATCGAGTTCCTTCGAGCAAATTGTGATGTGTTCGCTTGGAGGGTGGAGGATATGCAGGGAATCAGCGAGGACGTGATCCTCCATAAAATCAATGATGACCCATCCTTCAAGAACATTCACCAGAAATCAAGGTACTTCTCCCCGGAGAAAGAAATTGCAATCAAGGAAGAGGTGGAGAAATTGCTCAAAGCGGGGATAATAAAGGAGATTTCCTACCCCAAATGGCTAGCAAATGTGGTCATGGTTAAAAAATCCAATGACAAGTGGAGGATGTGTGTTGATTTCACCGATCTCAACAAGGCATGCCCCAAAGACTGCTTCCCTCTTCCTCGCATAGACAGATTGGTGGATTCAATAGCCGGTCACAGAGTATTGAGCTTCATTAATGCATACTCCAGCTACCATCAGATCCAGATGGCTCCTGAAGATGTCCGCTCCGTAGCTTTCATCACTGCGGGCAAGACTTATTGCTACACAATGATGCCCTTCGGGCTAAAAAATGCAGGAGCCACCTATCAAAGAATGGTCAATCTGGTCTTCAAAAACCAACTAGGCAGAAACCTTGAGGCCTACATTGATGACATGGTTATAAAAACAAAGGAAAACTCCCACGAGCTCGACGTGGAGGAAACCTTCCAAAACTTGCGCCGCAATAACATGAAACTAAATCCCCTAAAATGCGCCTTTGGTGTGAAGGCGGGCAAGTTCCTTGGATTCATGGTCAACCAGCGAGGAATAGAGGCTAATTCCGAAAAAATCCAAGCGCTGTTGGACATGGAACCTCCTGCTTGCGTGAAGGATGTACAGAAACTCAATGGTCGCATCACCGCACTTGGCCGCTTCATCTCGCGGTCAGCAGAGAGATGCCTCCCCTTCTTCAAAACTCTATAAGGGGTGAAGAAGCCTGATGAATTTGCATGGAGCAATGAGTGCCATCAAGCTTTTGAAGAAGTCAAGACATACCTCGGGCAGCCACCTCTACTCAGCAGCCCAGTGCCCGGGGAAGAGCTTTTTCTGTTTTTAGCAGTTACTGATCTGGCAGTAGCTGCTGTTCTTGTAAGGGAGGATAATAACTCCCAAAAACTAGTTTATTATGTATCTAAGGCATTGTCCGCCGTAGAAGGGCTTTATCTTAATATAGAAAAGTTAGCTTATGCCTTGCTTGTATCTGCTCGAAAATTAAGAGCCTACTTTTCTGCACACCCTATTACTGTACTCACTGAGGCCCCGCTTAGAAAGGTTTTACACAAACCAGAGTCCTCGGGGAGAATGCTGGCTTGGTCTATCGAACTCACTGAGTTCCAGATCACCTACTCCCCAAGAAAGACAATTAAAGCGCAGGCCTTAGTTGATTTTGTGGTAGAATCATCATTTAAATTGACGGGCAGCGACCTTGGAAAAAGAAAGCGGGCAAAGTCAGAGGAAGCCCCAGATAGCTCAGGCACTGAAACTATGCGACCAAGGGAGCGTCCATAGGAAGTGTGGACTTTATTCATGGACTGCTCTGCGAGCAAGTTAAGTAGTGGAGCGGGCATACTCCTGATCGTACCCTGCGGGGAGAAGTTCAAAAGAGCCTTGAGATTCAAGTTTGAGGCATCAAACAATCAGGCTGAGTATGAGGCGATTATAGCGGGCATGAAATTGGCAAGAGACTTAGGAGTGCAGAATATTGAGATCAACAGTGACTCTCAGCTCATAGTAAATCAAATTAGGGGGGAGTATGATACTATCAACCCAGTGCTAACTCAGTACTGCGGTCTGGCAAAAACCCTCATAATATTTTTTGCCTACTATGAGTTGAACCAAGTCATGAGAGAGGATAACGTGGAAGCTGACCTCCTCTCCAGAATAACCGATCAAGAAATTATAGACTTAGAGACAGATTGCCAAATAGAGTTCACGGAAAGACCTGCTATAGATCGGATTCAGATAAGCAATATTGAGGATCAAGTAAGGGATTGGGTGGATGAAATCAAGGATTACATCAAAAAGCAGACCCTCCCTGAAGATCCAGCAAAGGCTAGAACCATCAGAACGGTGTCCGCGAAATACCTCATCCTCGATGGGATACTTTTTCGACGATCATTCACCAAGCCTTTGCTGAGATGTGTCAAAACTCACATGGTCACCAACTTACTCTATGAGGTTCATGAATGAGTTTGTGGCGGACATCCAGGTGCTCGCACCCTCTCAGACAAGATCAAATTCCAGGGATTCTTTTGGCCCACAATGAGAAGGGATGCGCAGGAGTATGTAAGAAAGTGTGATAAGTGCCAGAGATATGCGGACATCCCTAGACTACCTTCAACAGAGCAAACTTTGGTTGTACCATCGTGGCCGTTTGATACGTGGGGGATCGATCTCATTGGACCATTCCCAACTGCTCGAGGGAGCATTAAGTATGTCGTTGTGGCCGTGGATTATTTTACCAAGTGGACAGAAGCCAAGGGCTTAGCCACTATCTCCGAGGAGAATACCATCAATTTTGTCCACGATCACATCTATTGCCGATTTGGAGTTCCGCGAGCAATAATTTCGGACAATGGCACCCAAATCTCTGCAAAATTCACTGCTAAATGTGTGAGAATGAAAGTGCAACATCGTCAGTCCGCAGTCACTTATCCTCAGGGAAATGGCCAACCTGAGGCCGCGAACAAGCTAGTCCTGACCGCCCTAAAGAAAAACTTGGAGGGATGAGGAGGACGATGGTTGGACGAGCTCCAGACCGCATTGTGGGTTGTTCGCACCACAATAAGAAATTCTACAGGAGAAACTCCTTTCTCGCTCACGTATGGGTCAGAGGCAATGGCTCCAGTCGAGGTAACCCTACCCTCGTACAGAGTCACATACTTCGATGAGTCTCAAAACGAGGCAAACAGAAGGTGTGACCTGGACGATCTCAAAGGAAAGAGAATGCGGGCAAATGAAAAAATGGTGAACTACAAGCAGAAGGCAAAGAGGCACCATGATAAAAGAGTAAATAGGAGGAGTTTTTCAGTTGGAGATTGGGTACTCAGAAATGTAGAGGTCCAAGGGACCCAACCTGGTTTCAACAAGCTGTCCCCGAAATGGGAGGGTCCATATGAGGTCACCAAAATAATCAAGGAGGGCACCTACATATTGCGAACAAAGGAAGGAAAAGATCTCAAGCACGCTTGGAATAGCGATCACCTTAGAAAGTACTTCTTTTGATATCGTTGTAAATTTTGGAGGGAGTATAGACCCCTATATATATAAGTATGAGGTTACCATCAAATTTTGGTGCAAAACTGTTATAAACTCCCTTCCCACCAGCCTCAAAAGCTGAGGTGGATGCCCGCAAGCGGATGCCAGTGGGTTCAAGGGCCAACATATGAGCTCCTACCTACTGATGCGCAAAGATCCCTTGAGATCCGCAAGCCTATATGTGTACAAAGGCCATTACGCCCATACTCGATCGCGGGGAGGATACTCTGTCCTGCCCGCGTGACACCACCAAGAAAAAGTGGATATAGATGAACGTGGGTACAAAGGCCATGATGCCCGTACCTACGGATTCTAGTGGGGACAAAGACCTGAAGTCCGGACCCACTAAGTGCGCGAAGGCCCTCGTTAGGGCCATTACTCGCATGCCTGTATGTAACAAAGGCCTACATATAAGCCCGCTTACATGATCGCCACAAGACCCTCACAAAAAACTCCAAGGAGTTTTGAATAAAGGGTCAAAAAGCGTGAACCACCAATAAGTGGATACAGATGCCGATAGGTTAAAGGGCCAATATGCTAAAATATGCTCCTACCTACTGTTGCGTAGACTATAGCCTCACGGCCACACTCTACATGCCCTATGAAAGTAGCTTGCCTTGGCTGCTTTTGACTTACACCACGGCTCGCAAGGCTGGGAATAAGTGTATATGGATGGGAGTGATCAAAAGAGTTTAACAAAGCCAAACAGACAACCGGGGTTAAGGCCTCAAAGTTTGCCACAAGGCTAAACAAACGCGGTCACAGAGAAATAGGGCTGACTCTCACAAAAAACCCAAGGGGTTTTGAATAAAGAGTTAGGAAAACTCAAAAAACGCGGGCAAAGGGCCTACTAAGTTTTTGACCGCGGAAGGAGAGTATAAAATTTAATTGTTAGTCAAAAAACGCTGGGAAAAGTAAAGGCCCTAACGCAAGTACTAAGGTACTCAAAAATTTCCAACACTCAGAAACGAACCATATAGAGCACCAAACATTTTGTTCTCATTGTGGTTGTAAAATTAATATCCTTTACTTTCCTTAGGATAACCAATGAAAATAACCTTGTCAGATTTTTTTGGTGCTAACTTATAAGAGACAAGTCTCTTCATATAAGCTCTGCAACCCCAAATCTTCATGAAAGACAAACTAAGTTTTCTTTTATGCCACATCTCCTGTGGGGCTTAGAAACCGATTTAGTAGGAACTTTGTTCAGTATGAACGCAGCATTCTCTAATGCATATCCTCAAAAGGAAATAGGAAGGTCAATTTTGACTCATCATTGAACGAACCATGTCTAACAAGGTTCAATTCCTCCTTTCAGACACACCATTCATAGTGGTGTTCCGCGTGGAGTTAATTCTGAAACAATTTCATAGTTTTGAGATGATTGTCAAACTCTTGGTTAAAATATTCATCACCTCGATCGGATCGAAGTACTTTAATAATTTTGCCAAGTTGATTTTGTACTTCATTTTGAAATATTCTAAATATCTCAAACGATTCACTTTTGGACTTCATTGGATAGACATAGTCATATATAGATAAGTCATCAGTGAATGTAATGAAATACCAAAATCTTTCCCTAGCAATGCTACTTAATAGTCCACATACATCTCATGTATAAGGGCCAAAAAGTCACTATCCCTCCCACTACTCTTAGTGTAGGGTGGTTTGGTCATTTTACCAAAACAAGAATCGCATACCTCAAATGATTCATAATCAAGTGAGTCTAAAATCCATCCTCATAGAATTTAGAAATACATTTCTCATTTATATGACCAAGCCGACAATGCCATATGAACGTGTTGTTCATATCATTCGGTTTAGATTTCTTACTCATATTATAGATATCTTCATTTTTTTTCTTATTATCAAGGATATGAAGACCAATAAATGATATATGCATTACAATAAGGCATATCATTAAATAAATATAACACTTCTTATTCTCAATAAGAAAATTATATCCTTCACCATCCACATAAGAAACGGAAATAATACTCCTACTCAAATTCGGAACGTAGTGACACTTGTTCAAAACAAGTACTAGTCCACTAGGTAAAGTGACTTCATAAGTCCCTACGGCTAATGCAACAACTCTTGCTCCATTCCACGCACATAGGTCTACTTTACCTTCCTTGAGTAGCTTTCTATTCTTTATTCCTTGCACAATTAAACAAATGTGGGATCCATATCCGATATCTAATACCCAAGAACAAGAAGTCAAAAGGAAAATATCTATCATATAGATATTTGAAGTAGTAGCAATCATATTGCCCTTCTTCACCTTTTAGGCCTTCCTTATAAGCCTTGAAACTTTGCTCCCAATGATCAATCTCATTGCAATGGTAGCAAAATGCATCCTTTTGAGACACTTTGGGTTTAGCCTCTTTGGCTTTGGCAACTTTTGCCCTAGGTTTAGCAACACTTGCTTTGCCTTCTTTGTCTTCCATTTTAAACCCCTTTCTCGTGTTAACCATTAACACAACATACCTCTCTTGCCTTGCCTGCATTTGGAACATTTCCTTTGTGTGCCGTGCTAGGACAAAAGCAGTTATCATGTGTTCAAGGTCCTTCATAAGAGCCTAACATATGATGGCAAGTATAAGGCAAAAAACATCGTTAGAATCATCAACATGTTTCTAATGTTGCTCCTTATCTGCCCTTGCAACATTTGCATCTGGTTTAGCATGAATAGATTCGTCAAGAACGTACAATTTTGCCTAGGAACAATTCTCAAGCTTCTGATCCAATCAGAATAGTCTGTACCATTCTTTAGAACTTGTCCTTCATAAGGACGAATCGCAATTTATTGTGTAATGCCATATCTACAACAAAATATGCAAACTATATAAACACATATCAATATCAACACGTTTACCATTTAAGAGCAAATAATGTATTTCACAAATACTTTCACTAAATTATACACCTTCAAATACAAGCATGTATCATATAATTATAGTGGGCTAAGATCCATATTTCACTTGATTTTGATTTAACTGAGTCAATGCTCGAAATCAAGCTATTTAGGTAGAAACATCAATCATATCATATATGACTCTTAGATAGTTTATGAGATTTTCTTAGACATCATATGTCAAAAACATGTTTTAAATCTCATCTATGTCTTGGGTCAAATCTCATTTGAAAGCACCAATTAAGTCAAAACCTTTTTCAAACGTAAGAGACATGGAACGATGCACCTAACTGAGTCAAAACTATATCAACCATTATCTCATCTTGCTCACAAATTAAGATATAATGATGCACCTAACTGAGTCAAAACTACATCAAAATACCCTAAAATTTCACAAGTGTTCTAATAAAGGAATGGCATAAGACTTAAATATTTAGAAGGTTTTACACATAACAAACATCGCATGGTTGTATATGAAACTTATGTGTACATCATCATGAACATGGAATTTTCGCATAAAATCCTGCTTTAGGATCATAACAATAATCATGTAATAAATAACAATTATTAACTACATAATTATTTCATTCTCAAAATATACAGATTCAAACAATCATGTTAATCATATTAAAATGAACATCAAATCCTAAACAAACAATTTGTTTCAATTTGAGAATCTACTAATCTTTTGTTCAATCAAATTAAACAGATCATTACCCATGTAAAAGATTAATCACATTAACTAATTATTAATCATGATCATGGCATATCACATATGATTATTTTCACAAAATAATACACATAAAATTATGGATCTATTTCATATAGCATGGATAGCAATTAATCGAATTAAATCTAGCATGCTAATTTCAATCCTAATCATGATAAGACGCGTCTCTGATACCACTGTTGGATTTCGGGGTTACAAACGCAGCGAAAAATATTTATACAACAACAAAACCCTAAGCCCTTGAATCCATCTAGCATGAAGAGATTAGAAATATGAAATAGAATTTACATACCTTAATGCGATTTGTTTGTTCAAGCGGATCTCAAAATTCAACCTTTGAATTTTATGTCGAACCTTGGATCTTCTTCTTCGTTATTCTACCTTGTGATGAGTCAACAAACGTGATCATCAAGTTTTAGGAGATAAAGCAATCTCCCTCTAATGGTGATCCACACGCGAAAGAACCAAGAACACTTCTTGTTGGATTGCTAGATGATCCTCCCGATTATTGAATCAATATTCAATAATTAATGGCTGAATATGGAATTAATTTGGGTGTTTTTGATATTTGATTCTCAATCAAAATTAATGATTTTGTGTTTCTAAAACCCCAAAAATTGTGTGTCTATTGGCTAGGCAAAAGGTCTTATTTATACTTGGTAAGTAACCCTAACAATTAGGGAAAATACTCCTTTTCCAAAGCCAAAACGGACTCTCAGCGTTGCTATGCACGGCCGTGCGGTTTTCTAAAGCACGCCCGTGCAACTTTTGCACGGCCGCTCCAAAAACCAACGCATGGCCGCTCCAGCCAGCAACTCTTGCACGGGCGCTCCAAATTATAGCGCACGGCCGTGCAACAGCCTCAGATCCCAAATTCCAATTTTCAGCCTAAATCAAATTCGTTCTTTGTGTGTGACCCAGTAGGAATTATATTTATGTTGGTAGTGAGTCGAAACATCGACCTTACAAGACATAAGTGATTTCTAGCAAACCATTATATTCACCCAATTAATATAACATCAAAGCTTGATTTCTCGACAGATCAAATGTCACAATCCCTTTGTCCATGATGTCCAATTGAACATGAGTCATGGTCCACGTCAACTCATATTGTTCAATGCTTTCTCGATTCTGAATATGTTGATAATACAAGTGCATTTGATCTCTATCAAATCTCTTAAGTATGGCCATACATTTCATCAACACTATTTATCGAGGGACCCAAGCAAACACCTCTCTCAAACAGAGGGACAAATCCCGTCTCTACTTATCATTCTTCCCTACAAAAATCCAATCGTCCTAACATAGCCCTTATTGCTATCCGATTAAAGATAGTGTTACACTATATTAAACACAAAGTTCATCATGTGGAAGACGATGATAATCTCAGGTACGAAGGATTCAATAACACGACTATCATGAGATTTAATCATGATACATATGACTATTGACCATGTCATAAATCTCATTGGTAGGTCATGTCCAGTACCTTGTTCTCCAACAAGTACCCATAAGTGTAATGTGCATCCTCTCCATGATTATTCATTACCAACTTATACTAGTTGTTCACAACAACTAGGGACGCAAGTTATTATAGTAAACACGCAAAGCATATAATAGCCAAATAAACGTACTCTATTATAAATGGTAAAGATGATAACATAACGCTATTGATTATCAGTCACAATAATCATCAGACTTGGGCATAACACCAACAGGTGAGCCCACTATCCAAACCTTGTGTCCACCTTCGATTGTAACTCCCCAAAGTTTCAATTAAAAAAAAAAATCGTAAACCCATTTAAAAAAATATTTATTTTGGGATGAAGGCATTAACGTTAATTTTTGATTTTTGAGACAAAGGAAGTATTATTTTTTTCTAAAATATTCATTAGGACGAAGGAAGTAATTTTCATTTTTTTTTGGACAGAAAGAGTAGTATTATTTTTAAGTTATTTATTTTGGGACAAAAATAATTTTCATTTTTGAAGTGCAGGAAATAATTTTTTAAATAAGTAGATTTTTTTTTTCAAAATATTTATTTTGAGACGGTAAAATTCCCTCTTATTTTGAAAATTTTCATAACTATCAATAATAAAATTGAGGAAATTTAAATTCGCTACTTGTAGTAGCGAGTTTGAGCGAGAAAAATATAAACTCGCCACATCTAGCAGCAATTTTTAAAAATGGTCATTTTCACAAATAGTTTGAAAGGGTTGTCATTTTGGTAAAAAAAATTTAAATGAATTATTTGAGAAAAGATTCTCAAATCCCCCCCATCAACACATTTTATTAATTTATTTATTGCTACTTTATTTTCTTGAAATATTCAATTTCTCATATAAATTACATTTGACCAATTATTAAAAATGTAATTTTCTTAATATTAAATTATTGATAATATATTTAATAGAGTGTCATAATTATTTTTTTGGTCAAAGTTTAGTAAAGTTGACTAAAATAATAAAGATAAATTTTATTAGGCGACAAAGGAAGTACCAATAAAAAATATTTAAATATTATAAAAATGTAATCCGGTTATATTAATATTGATGTATATATTAATGATGACTTTTTAATTATTAAATCATTAAAATTATTCAAAATAATTTTTGAATGTTGAGTTGAAATCTATACTATATTATTTTAAAGTCGGTGAAAAGGCATTTGGTCGTGCCACGCCGTACGTTCAATGAATTCTTTGAATTCTCATGCTTACAAGTGGGATGATCTTCCAAATTCTCGCGACGCTTCGAACTCTACGTATTATTTGAAACAATTTATCGATAAGTATAGGTATGTTAAGGTATAAATATAATAGATTAATATTACATATTCAATTAAATATATATGTGTACCTTAGTATACAACTTACAATGAATAGTTATTTGATTATGTAATGTTCAAATTATTTAAGGACAAATTGCATCATTTTAGTTAACTAAGTTTATCAAGATGTTTCAATTGATTATCGAATTTGAATTTGTTACAAGTTGGTTATTGAGTTTGTCTTTTTGTTACAATTAGATGTAGTTTTTGATGAACCGTTAAAAATCTAACGAATAGTATAATATGTGCCGCTCACATGAGTTACTTAAGGAGTATTTTGATCTTTTCCATGTAATGAGACTTACAACCACCACTCCATTTTGGTCTTTCTGATTTTAAATGCTTCCTCTCCCCGATTGAGAGCCACCCTCTTTTAGTGATTAATTTGACAATATTTTGACGAAAACTTTAATATAGAATATTATCCATATGAAATACTCGTATTAGAATTTGTTATTAATATACAATATTACAAATATCATCAAGAGTACTACTTTTAGAATTCATTTCTTTAAAATTTAATAAAATTAAATAAGTGGAATTATATTAGAGGGACCAATTTCAAGAATGCCAATTTATGCGTACACCTTCCCTGCAAATTAAGGTAAATATCCAAACTTTATTTTGGGAAAAACCATGGCAATCACAAGCTTACTATCTTCTTAATCTTCTCCGATGCCACCCTCTCCTCAAATTCCCAAACAATCCCTTCATTCATCTCAATTTACACTCCATAGTTCCCATGGCACCCACCATATTCCTAGCCCAAAGCCCATGATTGTGCAAACCCAGAAAGTCGTTGCAGCTCTCGCCGAAGTTTCGGGTCTTGCTGCAATGGTGGGTCCCGCCTTTGAGGCTGATTTGCCTTTAGTAGGTTCCACCTTGCAACTCGCTGAACCCTCCAATGCCCTTTCGCTGCCCACTTAGGCAATTCATGTCTCTAGCGTTGTTGAATGGTAAGATTAATTTACAATCTTTGCAATGTGTGTGTGTGAGAGAGATTAGATTTTTGTTGATTGATTTATGATTTCTTTGATTTTGAGAAAAGGATTCTAGCAATGGCTTTAGTATGGGAGAGAGTGAGGCGAGGAAAAATGTAGTGGTGGTTGTAAGTCTCATTCCAGGGAAAAGACCAAAATACCCCTTAATTAACTCACATGAGCGGCACATGTTATACTACTTGTTAGATTTTTAACGGTTCATCCAAAATTACACCTGATTGCAACAAAAAGACAAACTCAATAACCAACTTGTAACAAATGAAAATTCAATATTCAATTGAAACATATTTTCAAACTCAGGTAACAAAATGCAATTTTCCCATTATTTGATCATTTTATTAAGTACATGTATCATCATAGAAAAATACAGGTATGCAAAGAGATGAGATGAATTTGTTGAATTTAATGGTTCTAATGTATTAATACTTAAATGATAAAAAATAATTAATTACATTAGAATCACTTTCATCTATTCTCTATATAATATAAGATTAGTAGTATAGAAGAAAACATATATCTAATAGGCATGCCAAGTGGAAGCATAAAAGATTCAAGAGTTGAAGAGTCACACAAGATATGAAATTGTGTCTTGAAAGACACATTAGTAAAAACACAATAGCAATACCAACTCTCCAATGAACGTAACCCTGTCATTTTTACCCTCATATATTAGCATGAAGAAAATCTTCTCAGTTAATACTATTTCTTTCCTCTCACATTCCTTTTCATTGTTTTATTTTTATTTTGGTAGAATTTGAGTTTGTATTTCTATTTAATCATTTCTTTGCTTTGATTTTTGATTTAGGTCAAATTATAGTTTCATTTACAATATATCTTTATTTTTTATTGTTTTTTCTTTAGATTGATTATTGATGACGCAGAAAATGATCCAAATCATCCTTAGTCTATCAATAGGTTGATTCCTAGCAAATGTGACCTGAAACCACGAACAAACGACTAGCCGGATTGATCTTCGGCTAATACCCTCTGGCGTAATGATGAGATGTTGTGTTATGGGTTTATAGAAAACTGTATTGAACGACATAATTTCAAAATAGCCAAGAAGACATTACCTTTCAACATTGGATGTTATCTATTATATATAGTATTGATGTAGGATCGTATTGAATCCCTTAAATCGTGGAGACAATGTAGGCATAACGATCTCCGTGATTGTAGGAGACGATTACGGGTTAGGTCATGGATAGGCGCACGTGTCTGTAGGTTGAGGTCGCCTGAGTTATTCGAGGTCATCTTGACTTTGTGACTTGGCCATATAGAAATTGTACAAGTAGACGATCGTATGTCGGACGAAGCTAGGTCGGGACCTAAGATGGTCGGACAATGAGCTAGGTCGATCGATCTTTGTCGTTGGGCTGTTGGTGTTGTAGCAATTGGGTTGGCCCATTCCATGGTATTGTCTTTGTAACGTCTGAATGTTGGGATTCAATTGTTGGGCCTAGCCCATTACTTTTATTCCATTCAGTGTCCCCCAACTTTCCGTGTTGACGTTGTCGACCAGGAAGTTATGAAAAAATTATGTGAGGACTTATGTGACTCGCTGTGGAAGGTCGACTAAGTAGGCTTAGGTCGCTCTTCGACCATTGAATTTTGACGGTTGGATACGTTGTTTAATGCGCCGTAATTTCCGCAATGATGGTATGGTTCTGGCGATTGGACAACCATCTTGGGAACCGCTGCTGAGCATTAACTGACATAACGAACGGTTATGTCCCCTACCCTCCAATTCCGGTAAGGTTTTGGAGACATATAAAAGGAAAAATCATTTTCCTTTCCAAACTTTACAATCCCTGATTACTCAAGCACCCATCAAGAATAAAAGCAAGGAATTTGATTTTTTGGCATAATCGAGCTTTTCGCTTCACCTTTGAATTCCTTCTTCCCCATATCAATCAAGGTACCCCTCAATTCCTCTGTACTTAGGCTTAATTTCAAGTTTATCCTTTTATTTCGCCATGGCTAGGACCTTTGTCTTCGAGCTAGGTGTTAAGTATGGGTATAACTCCCAAAACCATAGGATTTATAAACGGCTAGATGGTCCATGGAGGGAGTTGACTAGAGAGGAGTGCATTATCATTCGAAGAAGATGGGGTTTGTTCCATGGTGAGGTACGATTCCCAGTTGGAGAGAGTATGGGGGATTTGAAGGCGGATGATACACGAATTGTTTGCTTTCGTCTTTTCAATAAATTGATCGACCATATTATAATCTTTTACATCAAGTCTAATAAACCCCCTTCACTAGAGAGAGGTTAGCATTCCCAAGGAAATCTAGGTCCCCCATAGGTAGTTCTTTGGAACATACTTTGACTAGGACTTATTTCCATATTTCTGTGTCTTCTGTAGATATAGTAGCTCAACAATCTTCAGTTTTTACCTCGTCGAGATCCACCTCAGGCAACATCGTGGATAAATTTTGCTCGACCGTCGTTACAGGCCGTAATGAGAGGGGATATGTGGCCCCCAGGCCGGCAATAGGGAGGAAGAATGCGGAGTCACGGGTCAACATTCTTCATAGCTTCTTTGAGGTCCCCAAAGAGGACTTCTACCTTATTCATTATACTGAAAGGCAAAGGAAGGCCCAATTTGAGGCCGACCTATGCCTACCTCTAAATCCCTTTATCTACGAATTTATTGAGTGCTTGGACACTGTCCCCATGCAATTAGGCGCCAACAAAGTTAGGGTCTTAGTATGCTTTGCCATGGTGTGCAGGTTCGTCGGGTACGAGCTATGTATGCATGTATTTAGGAGATTCTTTAAGGTGCAGAATGATAAAACCTTCGGTATTAGTACCCTGACCAGCTAGGGCCCCAAAGCTATTCACTAACTTGCTTGATAAAGTTTCTGGGTGGAATACCCATATGATCCTTGTGGAGAGTAGGAAGGGATGGGAGTTCCCCTTGCCTGAGGCTGATACACCTCCCATGAAGGAGGAAGATTACTGAGTCCCAGAGTGGAGCGATTAGCTCATTCATAGGTTGACATTGGTGGCTCGGAGGAGCACTATTAGCTGGGCCGCACTTGGGTCAGATAAAGACTTCTTCATCCAGGCTGGGATGATGCTAGGAGGAGACGGGGAGGTCAGCCCCTTAGTGCCGATCATTAGGAACCTTAGATACCCATATTGGGTAATTCACGAGAGGGAAAGGTTTGAGTCCCAATGCCATTTCCGCAAGAAGAAGCCCGGTCATTGCAGAAGTCTGTTTCACTATGGCGGTTAAGTATTTGACTTGCTTTCTCCTTAAGTCACATAATTTTGCTTGCATATTTCTTTGCTAACTGTTTCCTCTTTGATTGTGCAGTCCTAACTGCTGAACAAGAGGCTAATATGAATCACATAGTTGACCTGGGTGACAGGAGGAGAAACAGGAAGGCGTATGGAGCCGCCAATACTCAGGCCAGCCGTGAGAAGGAGGTTTAAGACAAAAACACTTTGCTCCCCAAAGAAGGAGTGGGAATGGTCCCTATTGATGGGCCTGGGCCGGTGGAGCCCATTGTCAAGCCCCCCAAGTACAAGTCATTGAGGCTGAGGGAGAGGTCGACATGTCGACCGAGTTAGAGTCGAGCTCCGATCCCCGACCTGAGTCCAGTGGGGGAGACCCCCTAAACATTGTAGACTTAGAGCTCGTTGATGACAAGCAAGAGATGCTGATGATGCCCTTTCTCTCAATAGGCTTTGAAAAAGGTCCCATGTCGACCTGGGACATGAAAGAGCTGGCACTTCTAGGGCGGCGGGTTCTACCTCTAGCCATCCTCCACCTTAAGCTCTCCCATCCAAAACCACTGATGAAGTGCAAGCCTTTGTGGAGAGGCTAAGTGATGTCCCTCCCCTTACTGGGATCAACAACTTGAGCCGCCATTATCCTAAGCTGGGATTGGGGCAAATTGTTGTGAGAATAGCAGCAGATAGGGACCTGCTTGCACAATTTGCTGAGGAGGGGCTTACTCCAGAAAAGTATAGCAATAGGTCGGGCCTCCTTTCCTCCGAGGTAACACTTGTGCCTTTCATACTTTACTTTTTGTTTCTGTTTGATGGCAACATTTTTGGTCACTTCTAATTCTGATAACTGTCATACTAACCATCTTCTTTTGTTGTGTAGTCTCTTGCTCTCACTGAGCAGGCCAAAAGCAGCTAGAGGGTTTCCATAGAGAAGGAGCAGATAGCCTCCACAAAATATTTGAGGAAGGCTAGGGAAGCTGCCGAGCTGAGGGAGAAGCTGTTGGACTCTGACTCCCAATGCAGGGCTCTCCAGGCCGCTCACTTCAATGCTCAAAATGAGTAGGATGAGGCTTTGGCCGATCTGAAAGTGGCAAGGGAGCAGCTTGCTCCCCTTCAGTCTCAGGTACAATCTTTTGCCCCCATCAGGACTGCTCTGGAGGAGGAGGTAGCTGCGGCCAGGCATGAAAAGCCTAGGCTGGAGGGAGAGTTGGGGGAGCTGAGTGAGATGATCCAAGATTTCAACAATCGAATAATAAAAATGAGCGAGGATCACCAGGCTGCCCGGACCAAATGGGAGGAGGAGGCCAAGAACAGCGATGAATGCTATCACATTATAGTGTCCCGAGCTAGGAATTTCTATGATGTTGGTCATTAACATATAGCTTGGCGGGCCTTGGTCGATCCTTCTGTCGAGCTACTCATTGAGAAATTGGTCAGATGGGCTCATGCTGAAAGGTATGATGAGGTAGCTCGAGCTGGTCACTCTCTCGTTCCCTTTAATGCCAATGACATGGCTGTCATTGCCCAACAAGATATTGAAGATGGGTTGGAGCCTTGGGTTGCCCCTCCAGTTGAGAAAAGGAACTTCAACTCTATACTCCAAGAGCTAGAGGAGGCTGATAAAGCAAAGGAGGATGAAGAGTTCACCCAAGACCATGTCTTCGATGAGGCTGAGCAGAGGGAGCAACAACAAGAGCATGAGCACCCCACCAATGACCAAGAAGATTGATCCACTGTTTTACTTTGTTTTGTAATGAACAAGTTTCAAGCTCTTTATTTGTTTGTTTTTAGTCGTCAATGCCGGGGTCCGCTTTGGGAGGCATTTTAACTCATAATTCGTACTTTGACAAGTACTGGGCCGATTTTGGGGGACTTTTTATTAATGCCAGTTAACGGTTTGAATCATTTTGTTTTGATCCATATTGCTGTCTTTTTGTCAAACTAGATTAAGTAAGAGATCGACAAAAGTATTAGTCAGATCAGTTGGCCATAACGAAGCTGACTATGGTTTTAGTCGAGCCTGTTTAAGGAACGAGACTGACATAAGTCTTCAGTCGAATCTGTTTAATAATGAGGTTGACTTATGACTTTAGTTGAGCCTGTTTAAGGAATGAGACTGACATAAGTCTTCAGTCGAACCTGTTTAAAAACGAGCTTAACTTAGGGATTTAGTCAAGCATGTTTAAGGAATGAGACTGACATAAGTCTTCAGTCGAGTCTGTTTAAGAACGAGGTTGACTTATGAATTTAGTTGAGTCTGTCAAAGGAACAAGACTGACATAAGTCTTCAATCGAACCTGTTTAAAAATGAGGTTGACTTAGGACTTTAGTCGAGCCTGTTTAAGGAATGAGACTGACATAAGTCTTCAGTCAAACCTGTTTAAAAATGAGGTTGACTGAGGACTTTAGTCGAGCCTGTTTAAGGAACGAGACTGACATAAATCTTCAGTCGAACCTGTTTAAGAATGATGTTGACTTAGGAATTTTGGTCGAGTCTGTTAAAGGAACGAGATTGACATAAGTCTTCAGTCGAACCTATTTAAGAACGAGGTTGACTTAGGACTTTAATCGAGTTTGTTAAATGAACGAGACTGACATAAGTCTTCAGTCGAACCTGTTTAAGAATGAGGTTGACTTATGAATTTATTCGAGTTTGTTTGATATTTCAAGATCGACTAAGAGTCGGACCTGAATTGAATAAGATGCAAATGTAACACAATTTGTGAATTGAATTTTTCGGGGGTAAACCCATTTTATTGATAAAGTAGATCGTTACATAAAGTGATTAATCAGAAATAGTATCTAACTGAGTAGATAGCATGCCAAGGATGTTTCAGCTCGTCACCACCGGATGGCCGATCATGTAGGTCCCCTCCTTGACAATTCTGGTAACGATGTAGGGTCCTTCCCAGTTCGGAGATAACTTATTATGTTCAGCTTTCCTTCCAGTTACCTCAATCTTCCTTAGCACGTAGTCCCCAACGTGAACAACCTCTTTTTGACCTTCTTGTCATGATAACCCTTAGTTTTTTGTTTGTAATTTACCATTTTAAGCTCTGCAGTCATCAGTTTCTTGTCCAGTAGGTCCAAGTCTAGCAATCTATCGGAGTTATTCTGGTTTTGATCAAATAAAGCCACCCTAGCTGTAGGAAATTCGTAGCTCGATAGGTGCTATGGCCTCTGACCCAAAAGTTAGGGCAAATGGGGTGTCAATTTCCAGTAGGTCCAAGTCTAGCAATCTGTTGGAGTGTCAATTTCCAACTCCCTCATCTTCTTGGATCGAAGCACATGATCCAGATATTCTCTAGCCGTGCTTAGGACGTACCCAAATCTCAACAGGGTGGGAAATTTGACCCTTTGATGGGGAATTGAAGGCACCATCCCTAGAGCGACCTGCCCAGGTATACTCAGTATAACATGGTAATCACTTATAACATCTATGACTATAAATGTTACATTAGCCGTTGTCCTTAAAGGATGCTGTCTGATGTTAACCTCCAACTCTATCTGTCCTTTGGCATCAACCCTGTGATTGGTGAAGCCTTCTAGTCGATCTGAGTATGGTGACAATCTGGCGTCTGTCAATCCCATGTCTAAGAAAGTTTTATAATAGAGAATGTCCTTGCAGGCCCCCGTGTCGACCAAGATTATACTTGATGTGCAGTCATCAATGAGCCCTGGGATCACCAAAATCTGCTCCCTTGCAGTCATGCTGGCAGCCATCTCGTAGGGATAGAAACTTATTACCTCCTCTTGAACACAACTCCTGGGGTATACATAAGGAGGTTTGCTTAACTAGAAGATCTTGTGCTTGAGGTCAGTGTTGCTTGTCTCCTCAACAATTACCCCCAAAGTTAGTCTAGGTTGTCTTGGCTCTGGCACACCTCTTGTAGGTCGATCTCCTCCTGCAGGATGATCTCCATTCACAAACCTATCCAACCTTCCTTAATTCACCCCCTTTTGGATGATCCTCTTCAAACTCATACATTCCTCCGTTGTGTACCCGGTGTCCTTGTGATACTCACATTACCTACCGTTATCCATTCTTAATTTATTTGAGTATTCATTAGGGCAGGAGGACCTAGGTCGACTGTGTTCATGATATCAATCCGACTAACTGTGAGTGGGGTGAATTTTTCAGGGACTCTTTTAGTCGCCCTAGTTCTGTTTTTCCCCTGGTTGTCATTATTCTTTGCCTATCCTCCCTTTGTTGACTCACTAACTTCAGAATATTTTGAACCTTTGTCTTTCTTTTTCTCCTTCTGTTCCTTGGCCACGGCCACATCATAGGCCCTCTCAAATAGCTCCTTCCTCATGGTCGCCCTCCTAACCTGGAGCTCGTAATCAAGATCGTGAGAGGACACTCCATTTCTAAAGCAGTTGATGACCTCCCTATCTGTGAGGTCTTCCTCAATTTGGTTGACCAACTCTTTGAACCTGGAAAAGTAGCTCATAGTACTCTCCATCTTGCCCTGAGTCATGTTGTTCATATCAGTGACTGTTTTCTTACGAGCCCCAATTGTAGAGAACCTTTCGCGGAACTTCCTTCGCATATAACTCCATGATGTGATGCAGCCAGTGGTTAGACCACGAAAACAAGTCAGTGCTGCACCTGTAAAGGTGCTGGCTAATGCCTTGCATAGCATGTCATCCTCAGAAGAGACCAAACATATCGAGGCCTCAGTGCTGCATGTGATTCAAGGCATTGGTCGGGCCCGAGTAATTTTCTAACATGGGCAGCTTGAAACCTGCAGGAGGTCCTTTGTCGAGCATATCCTTGGCCAAAGGTCGAAGAGTACAGTCATTTTGTTTGACCTCCCCATTGGTAGTTGTCCTATTTGCCTCCATATCATCTAATATTCGTTTAAAGTTGAGGATCTCCCTAACATCCTGGTCGCTCCTTTGGTGGGAGATTGAGTTAGACTTTTGCCTCTCCTCACGGTGGGGTTCCCTCCTAGATAGGGTCTTTTGTCTCTCATTCCTTGGGGGAGTTACTTCTCTCCTTTCCCATTGGGAAAATGACCGTTCTCCCCTTTGTGCTGACCTATGCTGAGCCCTGTCAGCTTTGAGTTGCCTTCTCTGAATTGAGTCGACTTCCTGTTCCTTTTGCTGGTTGAGCCTATCCCTTAGGTCGCCAGTTCGATCTACGAAAATGTGGGAGAAGGGAGGCATTTAATTCCTCCTTTCTTCACCAGATGGTCTAGGACCTCTGTTAGCGTGTCTATGAGAGGTGAGAGATGGAGCTACCCTTTGCGATATTTTGTCGTCCTTTTTAGTAGGCTTGGGTAGCTCGAGTAACTCATTCTGTACTTCATCCAAGCTCTGCAGCAACCTAGCCCACTCTAGCAAAATATATTTCCTACTAAGGTGAGAAGCTGAGGGACCTGCAATGTCGCCTGCAACTGTTCGATCTGTTTTGACCCGCATTGGTTGCTTGCTTACCCCTTGGTTAGGCATAGGCCTTTTCTCTCTTCTCCCATATTGCAAACCTATACCGCCGGCCATGCTGTTAGAACGAGTGGCCCTTCTAGTGGGATGCCCCTGTGGAGGAGGAGGCAAGTTTGCAGTGCGGTTTCTGGCACCTAAATCCGTGTTTCCCACATTCTCACGCATAGGCTCACTGGAGGAAGTAGCAGTGTGTTCGTCAGATACCATGTTAATGTTTGTGTGAGGTTTCGAGGTCTAGCGTTATCGTTTCCCGACGATGGAACCAAACTGATGACGCATGAAACGATCCAAATCAGCCTTAGTCCATCAATAGGTTGATTCCTAGCAAATGTGACCTGAAACCACGAACAAACGACTAGACGGGTTGGTCTCCGACTAATACCCTCCGGCATGATGATGAGATGTTGTGTTATGGGTTTATATAAAACTGTATTAAACGACATAATCTCAAAATAGCCAAGAAGACATACATTTCAACGTTGGATGTTGTCTGATATATATAGTAGTGATGTAGGATCTTATTAAATCACTTAAATCGTTGAGACAATGTAGGCGTAACGATCTTCGTGATTGTAGCAGACGGTTACGGGTTGGGTCGTAGATAGGCGTACGTGTCTGTAGGTCGTGGTCGCCTGAGTTATTCGATGTCGTCCTGACTTTGTGCCTTGGCCAGATAGAAATTGTACAAGTAGACGATCGTATGTCGGACAAAGTTAGATTGTGATCAAAGATGGTCGGACAATGAGATAGGTCGACTGATATTTGTCGTTGGGCCGTTGGTGTTGTAGCATTTGGGTTGGCCCATTCCATGATATTGTCTTTGTAACGTCTGAAATATTGGATTTTAATTGTTGGGCCTAGCCCGTCGCTTTTATTTCGTTCAATTATTAATTTTGTGTTTTTTTCTTGCTTTGCCTATAGTTTTTATGTTGATAGCAATTTTATTTTAAGTTTTAATATGTTATTACAATTTTTCTTATTTGTTTTGATTTTATTTGTTGCTTTTGTTTATTTGATTGTTTGTGAGTTTTTCTTTTCATTTTTTTTTTGATTTAAAATTTAACTTTTTTATTCTAATTAGATTTTGCATTCTTAGTGGTTTTATTTTAATATTGTTTTAATATTTTATTTATTAAATTTCATATTTGTTTTGATTTCATTTGTTACTTTTGTCAATTTTGATTAAGTTTGGCTTCTTTTTTTTAAAAAATTTGAATAAGGCTTGACTTTGTATATATATGTTTAGTATTTTATTTGTTTTTTTATAAATTTTTTCATTGATTTTTGTTTTAAATGGATTTTGTAATAAATTTTCATATTTATTTAGATTTTAATTGTTGTTTTTGTCATTATGATTATGAATGTTAATTTTATTTATTTATTCATTTGTTATTGATTTAAATTTTGATAGTCTTTTATGGTTTCTTTATTTGTTAATTTTTTTAGTCTATTATTATAATTACATTTGTGAATGATTATCTTTGTTTTTTTTTCATTTTGATAAGGTTTCCTTTTAATTTTTTTCTTTGCTTTTTTCGTGCTATTGATTTTAGATTTCGTTGTGAATATGTTATTTGTTGCTTTTATCTTTTTTGATTATGTTTGTGAATGATTTTTTTTTTTCATTTGTTTAAGATTTTCTCTTTATATTTTCTTTTTTCCTTTTTTGCTTAACTTATGAATTTTGTTTTGATATTGATTTTTCTATATGATTTTCTTAATTTATTTTTCTTGCCTTTTGTCTATATTGATTATGTAGTTGATTGATTACTTTTATTATTTTTAATTTGGTTACTTTTCATTATTTATTTAATTTTTACTTTCTTGATTTGGTTGTGTTTTTTGTTTTGATATTGAATATAGTCTTGTTGTGATTTTATTTAGTTAATCAGATGCTTTTATTTATTTTGATTGTGTTCGTAAATGCATCCACTTATCTTTAAATTTAAGTTTTTTTTAATCTACTTTCTTATTTGTTTTAAGTAATTTAGATTATAGTTTTTAAGTTTATTGTTTAGCTATAATTTTTGAAGTTGTCAATTATGCTGCAATTTTATTACAATAGAATTATATATATATATGTATATATATATATATATATATATATATATATATATATATATATATATATATATATATATATATTAGTTCTCCATTGAATGATTATTTTTTTACTTTCCGTTGACTTGGTGTTTAGTATACCTCAGTTCAAGATCTAAAAAAATGCACTGGAGGGATGTTTGTGCATTGTGAAAGATGATAGCATTTTGAATCGAATAGCCATGAAGAGATATCGTATGTGCTCCATATAAAAAAAAGATTTTAGAGTTCTAATTTTGTTTTACTCTTTCAAATTTTTGGTTAGATAAATGGATGTTGGGGAATATAGGGTCTTGATCTTGATAACAAGGCTGGATATATGATTGAATCGTGTATAATTCACTTTTCGAATAAAGTATTTCGACCCTTATTGCCTGGGTTACACGAAATCTCTATTGGGATAAGACAATCACACAATTTGTTTCTCGGCAAAGAAGACAAATCTAAACTTGAGAATTGTTTGTGTTTTCGTTGTTGTTGTATCACTCTTGTGTTTTCCATGTGTGTACAAATGAGATCAAACTCTGTATATATACAGATGGAGAGTCATCAGATAAAGGGTATAATCAAAAGACATGACTTTATCCAAGCAATGTGTCTTTTCATTTTGAAATGGCACCTGTTCAGGAATTGCTCGGCTGAGTCAAGGGACTCGCTCGGCCGAGCATACATGTCCAGAGAATTTTGCCAAGCTGCACAGCCGTGTCATTTGAACTGCACGGCCGTGTCAATCATACTGCTCGGCCGAGCAAGGCATATGCCTCGGCCGAGCAAGGATGTCCAGAAACTTGGACAATCTGCTATGCTCTGCTCGGCCGAGTCAAGGACTCTGCTCGGCAGAGCACATCAGCAAAATGTGCTACCCTTTAACTTTTACTTCTTTATCGAGGTTGATTTCGTTTTAGCTCAAACGAGTGTGTACTCCACACTTTCCCTTACACGTATCCGAGTCTACTACGAATCACATTGATCTCTAGTAAATCACCATTACAATAAAATAGTTGATGACACTAAAATCACCAACAAATCCCCTCCATTTTAGTATAATCCTTTGATTTACTGATCTTGTAAATGACGAAACAAACGAATGCATAAATGAAAATGTCTTGCGATTGAATTTTCATCTTAGTATAACACACATTTCAAATACTCGAGAATCGGGGTGTCCTAACGATTGAACCCGTCAACTCATATGAATACCTGAAGATACTATACACATAAGTTTCATACAATTCTCTTTGTTTAATCTTGACACTATTACAAGCTATGTGTCCATATCCAATAGTGAACATATAGGATGCCAAGTCCTAGCTTCTTGAAGCGGCAAAACTTCATGTCCACATAGGTAGTTCCTTTTAATCTTGCACATGCATTTGCAATTTTTCAAAGGAACTATTAAGAAGATATTCTTCAACCTAACCATTACTTGCAGGTCTGAACACATACCTTGGGAAAGATAATAACATGTGTTCCAATCTCCAACTGCGAGCTTTCCACATTGAATTCAAGCTTCTAATGTTGTATTAGAAGGGAATTGGGTGTCTCACAATTAGAGGATTAAATGGACTTTAATCCCATCCCCATTACAGACTTATTTACCAAGTCTCTAGCTAACCCCTTCATCAAGTGGTCAGCCAAACTTTGTTGCGTCCGAACAAACTCAACTGATATCACACCATTCATGATCAATTCACGAATCATACTATGTCTGACACCTAAGTGTCTAGACTTCCCATTATACATTTGACTATAAGCCCTAGCTAACATAGCTGCACTATCACAATGGATAGATATTGGTGATATCGGTTTTGCCCATAATGGAATCTCATATATCAAGTTTCGAAGCCACTCTGCTTCTTTTCCAGCAGCAGTCAATGCTACAAACTCAGATTCCATTGTAGAATGTGTAATACATGTCTGCTTTTTGGAAGCCCAAGAAATGGCACCTCCTCCAAGCAAGAACACCCAACCACTAGTAGAAGATGAATCTTCTTGGTTGATCCAACTAGCATCTGTGTAACCTTCTAATATAGAAGGATGTCCACAATAACACAAACCATAATCCATAGTACCTTTTAAGTACTTGAATACCCTTGTTATTGCATTCCAATGGTGTCTACTAGGATTACTAGTGAACCTGCTCAATCTTTCAACTGCATAAGCAATATCAGGTCGAGTGCCCATCATAGCATACATCAAACTGCCAATGGCTTTTGAGTATTCGAGTTGTGACACAGGTTTACCAGTGTTTGACACAAGTTTCTCAGTAGGATCCATGGGAGAACTAACTTTAGAACAATCATCACAATTAAACCTCTTGAGAATTTTCTCAATATAATGAGATTGTGTAATTGCAATTCCCTTGTTCATCCGTTTAATCTTTATACCAAGAATTACGTCGGCTTCTCCCATGTCCTTCATAGAAAACTTTGATGATAAAAACTTTTTAGTTTTATCAATTACATTTTGGTCTGTGCCAAAAATCAACATGTCATCTACATATAGGCAGATGATTACACCATTGCCGGATTCATCAAATCTGCTATATACACATTTGTCTGATTGATTTAATACAAAACCATTCGACAAAAAAACCTCATCAAATTTTTGATGCCACTGTTTAGGTGCTTGTTTCAGCCCATACAATGACTTAATTAACTTACATACCTTATGCTCATTACCTGGCATAACAAATCCTTCAGGTTGTTTCATATACACTTCTTCTTTCAAATCACCATTTAAAAATGCTATTTTGACATCCATTTGATGGATCAATAGATTCTGAATAGCTGCCAAAGCTATCAGTAATCTAATAGTAGTGATACGAGCAACCGATGCATAGGTATCGAAGTAATCGATTCCTTCCTTTTGTCTATAGCCTTGGATTACCAATCGAGATTTAAACTTGTCAATTGTTCCATCGACTTTCATCTTCTTTTTGAAGATCCATTTGCACCCTAAAGGTTTATAGCCTAGTGGTAAATCAGACAAGACCCAAGCATTATTTTCCATAATAGAACTAATCTCATCATCGATTGCTTCTTTCCAAAAACCAGCATCTCAAGATTTTATTGCTTCATTATATGTTCTTGGATCCTCCTCTATACTATAACAGTAAGAGTATTGAGATTCAATTTGATCTCTTGATCCCATAACTAAATATAGTTGAAAGTCAGAACCATATGTTTTAGCTTTTCTTGCTCTTTTACTTTTACGAGGTTCGGGTATCTCACTTGGTATCTCAACTGAATGATCATCCATTTGAGATTCAACTGACATTAGTATAATATCCTTTAGTCTAGGTATGGAAGAGAAACGATTCTCATCAAAGATTGCATCTCTCGATTCTATAATTGTGTTAATAGAAATGAATTCATTAGGTTCTATAACATAAAACATATATGCCTTGGAATGCTCATCATATCCAACAAAGATGCAGTCAATACCTTTTTCTCCCAACTTTTTCCTTTTAGGATCCGGAAGCCTAACCACGGCCCTACATCCCCAAACTCGAAAAAATGTCAAGTTTGGTCGTTTCTTATACCAAAGCTCATATGGGGTAATTTTGTTCCTTTTATTATGAACTCTATTCAATAAATGACAAGCCGTTAATATGGCTTCTCCCCAAAACCCGTCGCTTAAGCCCGAGTAAGATAACATGGCATTAACCATTTCTTCAAGAGTTCTATTCTTCCTTTCAGCCACACCATTTTGTTGTGGTACATAAGGAGCCGTAGTTTCATGAATTATCCCCATGGTTTAGAAATATTTAGGATCATAATATTCACCACCTCTATCCCTACGTAAGGTTTTAATCAAGCCATTTAGTTGAAGTTCAACTTCTGTTTTATAAATTTTAAATTTATCTAGGGCTTCATCTTTTGCATGCCGCAAATAAATATAGCAAAACCTAGAAGCATCATCTATAAAAGTGACAATATACTTTTTATTGCCTAAAGATGGAGTTGCATGAAAATCATATAAGACACTATGAATTAATTCAAGTTTTACAGAATTCCTTGTAATACTTTTAAAAGGTTTTCTAGTGATTTTTGTCAATATACAAGTATTACACTTTTCCGTATTATTATCAATAACAGGAATCAAACCATCTTTGGACATTTCAAGTATTCTTTTCTAGTGCACATGTCCTAACCGAGCATGCCATAATGAGGAATTGATAACAACAGAAGAAGTCATATAAACAGAACTAGAGTTAACATGAATTTTATTTAAATTCAACATAAACATCCCATTATTATAATAACCAAATCCTACAAATACACCAGACTTCGATAAGATATACTTATCGGATTCATACACTTGTTTGTATCCACACTTGTTCAAGACAGGACCAGAAATTAAATTCTTACGAAGTTTAGGTACATACAATACATTAAACAAAGAAATAGTTTTTCCCGAACTGAATTCAACACCACACTTCCTTTTCCTTGAATAGGAGCAGAATGGTCATCACCCATGTAAAGGACAGATCCGTCTTCCATTGGTTCATATGTCTTAAACCAATAACGATCTTTACAAACATGAGTTGTGGCACCGGAATCAATCCATCACGCAATAGCATCATCCTGCACATAAAATGCTTCAGAAATTAGTGAAACAGAATTTTTAATAAATATGTTCCAACTAAGTATTAAATTCTGACCATGGTTTTGAGAATGGTCCTTAGACCCCTTTCCCGAACCACTGGTACTTGCGCCATTCTTGTTGTTTCCAACACGAGAATCCTTCTTAAAGTGACCAGTTTTGCCACACTTCCATTATGCCAATTTAGGCTTCTTGTTAGGACTAGAACCATTGTATTTGAAACTACGTTTCTTTCCTTTGTTTTTATTGTTTCCACCCTCATCAATCATATTCACCGAGGGTCCAGCAACTTCTTTTCCTTTGCCTTTGTCATTCTCTTGCGCCCTAAGAGATTCCTCTATGCGCAAGTGACTACCAAGTTGAACCAAAGACAGATCGTCTTTACCATGTTTCAAAGTGTGTTTGAAATCCTTCCAGGAGGGAGGCAACTTATAAATCACACTTGAAACAGATATTGACTCATCCATCTTCAACCCATGTTGTGTATATTGTCCAAGGATTCTAAGGAGTTCATTGAATTGTTCCATGACAGGCCTTGAATCGACCATCTTGTAATTATTAAAATTACTTACAAGGAACTTCTTACTAGAAGCATCCTCTGCCATGTACTTGGATTCAAGAGAATCCTATAACTCTTTTGCAGATTCCTCATTTTGATAAATGCCAAATAAAGAATCAGACATACCGTTTAATATGTGTCCTCTGCAGATGTAGTCATCATTTTCCCACTTTGATCTACGTCTGACTGCTTCCAAGTTATCATCTTCAAGAAATTCTGGAATAGGGGTAGATAGAACATACACCACTTTTAACGTTGTTAAAAGGAAGTGCATCTTCTTTTGCCAACACCTGAAATCTTGTCCTTCAAATTTGTCTAGCTTTCCAAACTTAGTCGTCATCTCCTTCACAGTACTTCCACCAGCCATGAGTATCACCTAAATACTTTATTCGTTTGTTGGGAAATATAGGGTCTTGATCTTGATAAGGCTGGATATATGATTGAATCGTGTATAATCCACTTTTCGAATAAAGTATTTCAACCCTTATTACATGGGTTACACGAAATCTCTATTGGGATACGACAATCACACAATTTGTTTCTCGGCAAAGAAGACAAATCTAAACTTGAGAATTGTTTGTGTTTCGTTGTTGTTTTATCACTCTTGTGTTTTCCATGTGTGTACAAATGAGATCAAACTCTGTATATATACAGATGGAGAGGCATCAGATAAAGGGTATAATCAAAAGACATGACTTTAGCCAAGCAATGTGTCTTTTCATTTTGAAATGGCACCTGTTCAGGAACTGCTCGGCCGAGTCAAGGGACTCGCTCGGCCGAGCATACATGTCCAGAGAATTTTGCCATGCTGCATGGCCGTGTCATTTGATCTGCACGGCCGTGTCAATCATACTGCTTGGCCGAGCAAGGCTGTCCAGAAACTTGGACAATCTGCTATGCTCTGCTCGGCCGAGTCAAGGACTCTGCTCGGCCGAGCACATCAGCAAAATGTGCTACCCTTTAACTTTTACTTCTTTATCGAGGTTGATTTCGTTTTAGCTCAAACGAGTGTGTACTCCACACTTTCCCTTACTCGTATCCGAGTCTACTACGAATCACATTGATCTCTAGTAAATCACCATTACAATAAAATAGTTGATGACACTAAAATCACCAACAATGGATACAATGGTATAATAAGGAATCAAGTTTTAGTTGTTTTCAATTGTTTTTAAAATATGAATGTCGGAAAAAATGATGTAATGTTTTGTTTTTTTAATGACACTAGAACTAATTTTCATATTTCAAAATTTCAATGATTCATGAATATTTTTATGTTATATATCCATATACTACATGGAGATAATTCATGAACTGGATAGTGATGTTGATTATCAAAATTGTTATAACTTTAGTTTATTAATATATTATTTTAATAATTGAATTCAATGATATGAAATGAAAAATAAAATTCGTCAATAATTAAAATATTAAAAAAATAATCATGTGCATGTAATAAGTCCTAAAAGAAGAAGATGAAATATTGAGTATAGGTTCTTAAAAGAAGATGGAACTTGAGATTTTCAAAAGTCTCATAATTTATTTTCATTAATATAACTTAAATATCAAGTGATATAAAATCAATAGCTAGATTTACTATCATTTTTATGATTATATAACTAAAAACGTTCAATAGATATATGTCCATGCAAGATTTCATAAAATGAGATAAAACATTAGGAGAAACAATGTTTGAATTATTATATGTCTCTTTATTATAAATCAAAATATATTTAAAATAAAATCATGGAATAAATATATGTGCATGTAATAGATCCCTAAAGAAGTTGGAACATTGTTTAAAATAAATTTGAGATTTTCAAAAGTCTCTCAATTTAAAATTGTGTACATGTAATAACTAATAAAGTAACATGAAACTTAAGTTTAATAAGTTCAGAATTATCAAAACACTCATAAAATTTAAGTAATGCTCCCTCCGTCCCATGCAACTTATAATTTTCTCTCCCGACATGGGGATTAAAAAATACTAATAACCATATCAAATCGCCTACTCTAAATGGTTCAAATTATACCATTTGGAAGGCCAAAATAATTATTCTTATTAAATATATTATCATCGTGCTTGAGTTAGTCTTATAAATGGCTATACTCCACCCATGATTGAAATTAACCCAGAATCATCTGATGGCAAAGGTGAGAAACTGTATGGTCCTAAGCCCATTGAAACTTGGACTAATGAGGAAATTGGGCTTGTAAACTATAATGCCAAGGCCATGGGAGCAATCTCTAACCATGTGGATTCTCATATGTACAGTTTATTCTCTAATCAAACCATTGCCAAAACTGCTTGGGATATTCTCCAACTTCATTGTGAAGGACCAGCTAGTGTCAGAAAAACTAAGTTAAGGACTTTAATGACCATGTTTGAAACTTTAAGTATGGGAGAGGATGAAACCATAAAAGAGTACTCAGCCAAAATTTTGGACATCTCATACG
>JAFEMH010003842.1:222500-242423 GCA_022495995.1 Adenophora triphylla var. japonica
AAAATCACTAATAACTAACATTTCAAATAGTTTTATTTATCAAAAAAAAAAAATTAAAAAACTAAATGCTATTGTCCGTCCCTCTTTCTTTCTATTATATACTTTCATTTCTTTAAAAATTCTTAACTTTTTTTATATATCTTTTTGTAAAAATTTTCACTACTACCTAACATCTCAAAAAGTTTTATTTATTCAGAAAAAAAAATCAAAAAAATTAAAAAACTAAATGCTATTATCCGGCCCTCTTTTTTTCTATTAAATACTTTCATTTCTTTAAAAAAATTTAACTTTTTTTTTATATAATTTTTTGTAAAAAACTTCACTACTAACTAACATCTCAAATAGTTTTATTTATTAAAAAAAAATTAAAAATATTTAAAAAAACTAAATGCTATTGTCCATCCCTCTTTCTTTCTATTATATACTTTCATTTCTTTAAAAATACTTAACCTTTTTTATATAACTTTTTGTAAAAATTTTCACTTCTAACTAATATCTCAAATAGTTTTATTTATTAATTTTTTTTTAAAAAATTAACTAAATTACCACCGGCGGAATTAACTAAATTACCACCGACGACTAGTCGTCGGTGGTTATTTAGTTAAAAAAAATTAACTAAATAACCACCGATGGAATAATTCCGCCGCTGATAAATTTATGCCGTCGGATTATTTCGCCGGTACAGTTTGAAAACCAGTCAACATACATCAGTGGCGTTATTGGAACGAATATTCGCCGAATATTCGTTTTTAGTGGCGGACTCTACCGGCGGACTTAAATTCCGTCGGTGTAAACGGTACCAATTTTTTTTCGCCGCTATAGCTTCCATTCCGCCGCTATGTAGCGGCGAAAATATTTCGCCGCTACTAATTCCATCGCTAAAGATCCGGTTTCTAGTAGTGTGAACACGGCATGTCATGTTGGGAATCGTGTCTTTCAAAAAATTGGAAGTACCATGACTCCCTATGAGATCTTACTTGGAAAGAAACCCACGGTCAAATACTTTCACGTTTTTGGGTGTATATGCTACATCTTGAATGACCGTGAGTATCTCTCTAAATTCGATTCCAAAAGTGACAAAGCCATCTTCATTGGATACTCAACTAACAGTAGGGCATATAGAGTTTATATTCTCAAAACCAAAACTGTTATGGAATTCATAAATGTTGTTTTTGATGATGCTACTGATCTTAATGTCAAAACGGTTGAGGATGATGTTATAGGGTGCACTTGGGAACCAGAACCTGTTAATGACGAATCTGAACCAGAAAAGGTAAATGAACATGCAGAACAGCCAGCTGTGCAGACAGTCGTTCAGCCAGTTATTCAAACAACTGACAACACAAGTGGTCAAACAACTGATGACCCAAGTTCAGATTCTGAAACTGATGAAGAAAATGTAAGCAGAGAAAGGGACATTCCTTCCAGAATACAAGGGAACCATCCCACATCCCAGGTCATAGGGAAAGTGGATGAAGACATGAAAACAAGAGGAAAAATCTACTACCACGACCTTGCAAGTTTGTTATGTGTACAATCTGTGTACCATCAGGTAAACTCGTGTTGTTTTGTTGCTAATTATAAGCCTAAAATGTCATGGAAGCCTTGAAAGATGAGAATTGGATTAATGCCATGCAAGAGGAATTAATCCAGTTTGAAAAAAATGACGTTTGGTTCATAGTTCCTAGGCCTTCTCATGTCAATGTGTTTGGACCAAATGGATTTTTAAGAATAAATCTGATGAACAAGGCAATATAACAAGGAACAAAGCACGTTTGGTGGCTCAGGGCTACACTCAAATGGAAGGGGTGGATTTTGATGAAACGTTCGCCCTGTAGCCCGCATTGAGTCAATCAAACTGTTGTTAGCTATTGCAAGCTACTTAAATGTCACCCTACATCAGATGGATGTAAAGAGTGCGTTCCTAAATTGTGTTTTAAATGAGTAAGCTTTTATTGAGCAATCGAAAGGGTTTGAGGATCCCTCTAAGACAAATCATGTTTATAAGTTGAAAAAGTCACTCTATGGTCTTAAATAAGCCTTACAAGCTTGGTATGGTAGACTAACAGAGCACCAAATTCAACTTGGTTTTAAAAGAGGAGAGGTTGATAAGACTTTGTTTGTTTTGAAAAATAAAAAGGGCATACTTGTTGCACAAATTTATGTGGTGACATAGTTTTTGGGTCTACCTCTAATGACTTACTTTAAATTTTTATTAAAAGTATGACATCCACATTTGAAATGAGTATGGTTAGGGAACTGAAATTCTTTCTTGGTCTACAAATTACTCAAACCAAAGACGGAATGTCAGTTTCACAATCCAAGTATGCAAAGAATTTGGTAAAGAAATTTGGGCTTGATAATGCATCACACATGAAAACTCCTATGGGATCATCCCAAAAGCTTTGTAAAGATGAGGGAGGTGAAAGTATTGATCACACCCTCTATAGGAGCATGATAGGGAGCTTGCTGTATCTTACGGCTAGCAGACTTGACATAATGTTTAGTGTGTGCCTTTGTGCTAGGTATCAAGCTGACCCTAAAGTATCCCACTTAAAAGTTGTGAAACATATTATAAGATATGTTGGGGGTACCACTCACTTGGGGTTAAGCTATATATGAGATACCAACACAAACTTGGTGGGATTTGGTAATTCTGACTGGGCTGGGAATACGGATGACAGAAAGAGCACCACTGGTGGGTGTTTCTATTTATGGAACAATCTTGTGTCTTGGTTTAGTAAGAAATAAAACTGTGTTTCTTTATCTACTGCTGAATCAGAATATGTGGCAGTAGGTAGTTGTTGTACCCAACTGTTGTAGATAAACCAAATGATAAAGGATTACAGATTGAAAAGTGAAACCTTAACCGTATTTTGTGATAACATGAGTGCCAAAGATATTGCTAAAATCCTTTGCAACACTCCCGAACAAAACACATAGATATTAGGCACCACTTTATAAGAAATCTTGTTGAACAAAAAATTATCACTCTGTAACATATTGGAACAACAAATCAACTTGCTGATATATTTACTAAGGCTTTGGATTATGAGAGATTTTCTTCACTTAAGAAGTCTCTCGGTTTGTGTGATCACAGATGACTGCACAATTGTGCAGACAATTGTCTGCATCTCTGCATAATTGTATGTTACAGAAAACAGTAGAAAAAAATAATAAAAAATATAAAAAATATAGTTCCTGCATTCATGCATTGCACGATTATCTCTTGTGATCACTTGTCTATTTCTCATTATTGACACTATTGTGACTCTTGAATGTGAGATTCCTCCTAACTTGGTGATAAAATTCCCTTGTTAAAACTTCCTTGTGATAATTATCATGGAGTGGGTGTCTAATCTAAGGTCACTAAGAAAAATAAGCTGCCTCCACTTATTTTGAAGCTTTCACTCCTATGCTCAATGCCAATGTCTTATTGTTGCATCACTTGGGATAAAAGTTTGGGCAAGCACTATGGTGTGAGAGTGAATAGCTACTTCTAAGTGACTGATTCAATGCCAAATATGGAGACATTCTAGAGGCTAAATGATTGAGGGTTATCTCATTGACTTCTTGTAGGTCAAATTTTGTCAATATGTGATCTAGTCATACTATGTTGCAATTTATTGAGATTAAATCTTCACCATGTGTGCATTGTTTCTCATAATAGGCATATTGTAAAAATTAGGTCATTCGAAAATCTTGATAAAAATATGATCAAATTTTTGTTGTTACTAATGAGTTTTTTTGACTTGATGATTCTACTGTGTTTAATGATACTCATATGTTGAGGTGTTTGAGAACTATAGCAGTCAAAGGAGACTACGGTGGGATGTTGATTAATAAAGGAGAAACTCCTTTTCGGATAAGGAAAGCAAATTTGATCACCAAATATGGTAAGTTTCTTCAAAATTTCGATTCCTAACCCTTTATGATGAAGGAATTCCAAAGGGTAAAAATACAAACCATCACTGGATCCTTCTCCCTCTCCTATTTCGAGTTTCAAGGCAAGTAATCATCACCCTTCATCAATGTTGTGTTATAAGTTGTTCAAGCAAGTCTTTTCTCAAATCAACTCACAACTCTCCTCACATCTTTCATAAATTTCCAGCCCTCATCTGCTCTGTCTTCTCTCTCTCTCTCTCTAGCCTGTACAGATTAAATCCATGGCGTCTCCGTCATCTTCCAAAGCTCCGGCAACCTCTGGCTGTAATGCCACTGTTGCAGACCTTATCAACGAGCCCCAATACATTCCTCCAATGAACGTGAGCTCTCTTGGGCAGCAAAATATGGCGATCAATGTGGAAGATCAAAAGTGCTTGAAGCTGTGCATGCTACACGTCCGCCACCATTGCCGGGGACTCGAAGGTCCCACTGGCTAATTGATTCCGGCAAGTCATCAATATTCAGAGGTTCCAGAGCTGCTGCAGTGCCTAAGAAGTGATTCTGAAATCCAGAGCAGGAAGAAACCCAGGCAAACCACACCCTTTCATCCCAAAATTCCAACTGCCCTCGCAGTTATTCACACAACTGTCCACATAAATGTGCAAGCAAGTGGCAGTGCTTCTTCAAAATCTACCTTCCGGACAAGTAAGTCAACTGTTCGTGTTCCCTCATCCCCTTACAATCTCAATTTGAAGCACAATTCCCTCTTTTATACTCTTGAGGCTGAAAGTCGTTTTTCCTCAAATTTTCAACGGGCGTTTGTTGTCGAAAAGAAAAGAAACTTTGGGGTATTTGAAAATCTTGGGTTGGTGAATTTTTTTACTGAGAGGGGTCAGGATTTTTCTTTAGATTTTCCCATTCCCTATTCCAGGTCCCTTGTTCTTGAATTTTTTGCAAATTTAAGCCGAGATATAGGGGTTGATAGGTCACCCAACTTTGGGAATTTTTTTGTGAGGGATCAGGTGGTGGGGTTCAGTCCTTCAAGGATTAATCAGTTTCTTGGTACCCCTGATGTCCCTATTGAGACTTTATCTTCTAATTATGATGAAGCTGTGAGAACCGTGATGGGGGGAAGAGTTCCTAGATGGGTAGCTGGGTTTAGGACAAACCTTTTATCTAAAGTGTTTGTGTTACTTCACCATATTTTAAGAATCAATTGGCTGCCCACCTCAAATTCATCTTCTGTCACCAAGGACCAAATTTTACTCCTTTTTAGGATAGGTGAGAACAAGTTTAACATGGGTCAAGTACTTTTTGAGATTATTCTGAGTTTTGCCGAGAGCACCAACACCATATATGCCTACCCTCACCCTAGCTTGATCTATGCCATGCTTAAAGACCAAGGGATTGAGGATATTCCTGGTGAGACATTGTCCATCATTTTTGAACAGTTTAAGGTTCCAAAGACCATGGATGACAACTCCAGGGTTGATGACATTGCCAAATTTGCTAGGTTGACTTCTACATCAGCTTCTGCGCAACAATTTGCACAACCAGTTGTGCAAAAAACTGTTCACACAACTATGCACACAGAAGCTGTCTCCTCAGATAAGAGTGCCATATTGGCCCAGATTGCCATCTTCCAAGCACAAATCACTTTCCACAAAGCTGAAATTAAAGGTAGACAAATTCTGATAGCTGGCTTAGAGAAGTCGATTGCTGATTTACAATCTACTCTTTATGGTTCCTCTCAAAAAGGGGGAGAAGAGTCAAGTGCAGGGGGAGCAAATGCAGGTGGAGAAACAAAAGATGATGACCTAGAGTTTGATACTGAGAAGGATGCTGATGAAGCTATTATGGAAATGGAGAAAGAATTCCTAGGGGAAGACATTTACTCTGGTCTATAAAAACATTGATCTATGTTGGGTTATGTAATAACTTTAAACTATAATCTCTTTTGTTAAAATGTTTAGTTATGTTTTTGTTTTGGACTTAACAAATTGTTTTGCAGGTTTTTGATCAGAACCATAAAGATAGGGGGAGATTGAAAGAGTATGAAAATACTCTTATATCCTTCTTGAATCTTTGTGATTCTGATAATTAAATTAGTGTATATATTTTACATAAATAGATTAGGAAATAATTGTAAATATAGAGTTAGGTTTTTGACTAACAGTTGACTTTTTGTTTAGATATGTTTTTATGTTTTTTAGGTAAGAACTCAAGGAAGGAAAGGACTCTTAGTGATAAGGAAAGAGGAATCCGGATTTGCAAGGAAGAGATTGAATCATTGTTAAAGAAGGATTGCTCTCATTATAAAAAGGAGCTTGATCCTTCAAGATTGTTTTGGTGTTTGATTGTTCTTAGATTAGAACTCTTTTGATCTTTTCGATAGATTGTCTCTTTTCACTGTAAGCGTTTAATGTGCAACTAGTTCTCAAAACAAGGTTACTGTTTTATGAAAGGTTTCCAGCAAGAGTTTCTTGCTGAAGTGTTTAATATTCCGCTGCATTTAAATTATGTTATTTAAGTAATTTTTCTGGATAAAGTTGTTTGCATTATTGTGCTGACACTTATGTGAACAGCTGTACACACAAGTCTCCGTACAAGTGGTTACAGTCCTAGCTACAATTCTTTCAGAGTTAGTACAAACCTAGAAAAATTTGGCCACTATTTTCATGGTTGTCACAATGGATCAATATGTTGCATGGTAGGGAGGATAGCTATTGATTGTTACCTTCTTATAGTAGATGAGTTTAATAACTCTCCTACTTTGTGCTCTTTATGCAATGTGGAATATAGATTTCCATAATCACCAAACTATTAATAAACCAATTTCAAATTGTATACTTTGAGCATTAATTTCTCATTCAGCACAATTTGATTTTGAGAAAATAAATATATCACATTAATCTACTATAAATGTAAATTACAAATATGTAATTTATTTTCATTTACATAAAATAAAATTACATTTAGTTTTTGGTCAAAAATTTATCAAACTCAATATTTGAAACCAAATTCCAACGCCAAATAAATAAGAAATTCAATTAGTAAATGTTCTTAAAAAGTTAGGCGAGCGAGGTTGGAGTTTCAGCTCACGCAAATTGCCACTTTTTAATATTAACGATAATGAATTTCTTATTGATTAGTATACATTGATTGCTTGAATAAGTTGATAATAGAGTACATGAACACGCGAGGATAAATCACTGTTTGAAAAAATCAACAATAATAGAGTTTTTTTAATGAAATGTCAAAAAAAAAATATTAAATAGAAATATATAATGCACGTACTACCTAAAATTAAAATCCAACGACTTTTTAAAACAAAATGAGAAATATATAATGCACGTACTACCTAAGATTAAAATCCAACGACTTTTTAAAACAAAATGACCCGATTCTCTGTAAAAGATGTTATGAAGCTTGTGAATTCAACGAGTTATGGTCAAAGCTACTTGAGCTAGCCAAGAGGCAAATATGTTAAAAACTCTATAAATTAATTGTTATAACAGAGTTTATGTAAAATATAGAAAACAAACGGCCAATCGACCTATTTATGGAAAGTAGTGTCCTATTTTAATCATTAATGCAATGTATTTATTAGTCCTAACATTATGATTCGTACTTTCTAACTTTGTATCAAATAATGCAATATACTAATATATTTTTTAACGCCGTTAAGAATCCTAACGAAATTATCACACGGCATATGAAATGTTATTTTGTTAACCTAGTCAACAATTTTTAGGGGTAAAAGTGCAAACATCTGTTAAAAACTTAACCAAATTTTCTTTAATTATCCAAAAAAGTAATGAGAGTTTCGTCTATCATCCTTCCGCCATCAACCACCGCATCCCTTCCAATCAGCAACTACCACCACATTACTCGGGCATAATGCCTCCATTGAATCACTTACTCGCCACACCTCCATTAAATCACTTCCCTTTCTTGAAACCCATTAAAATTTCATCATCGATGACAAAAATAAACCCACTTTAATTCTTCAAAGCAAAATTAAGCCCAAATAAAAAAACTGCAAATCAACGAAAAACTTAAAGCTTAAACCCAAATCAAAGATATCTGGGTAACCTTAAACCCAAATACGTGAAAATTTAAACCCAAATCTGCAATTTTGAAGCCAAAAGCTGCATTATTAAAGCTTGCATCTTAAATTGAACCTTAATCTGAAATCTGGGCATGGAGATCGAGGTCAGAGGTCAAAGGCCGAGTTCGTTGGGGCGGACGAATGGGCGTGAATGAGGGGGAGGAATGTAAAGAGGTGAGATGATGGATGGTATGGGGTAGGGTTGTGGAATGTTGTACTTCTTGTGAGTGAGAGAATGGAAAAGAAGATGGGGTTGTGATGGAGGTGGGGAGAGGGAAAGGAAAGGGATTGTATAGGGTTGGGGAGAGAGAAGAAAAGGTTTGATGGGGGTGAGGGATAGTAGGGAAGTTGGGTGGGGAAAGGTTGCCGAAATGTATGGAGAAGTGAGGGAGGGGAAGGAGAAACAAGGAAGGGGGACATGGTGGTTTCAAGACTTTTTTTTTTAATTTAATAAGTTAACTATAGTTGGACTCATTAATTATTTAACAAGTTTTAGTTATATATTGATTTAAATTAATCAAGTTAGCCTTCCGTCAAACAAATTTAACGTCATCCGTTAAATTGCTTGTACATTGCGTTAATTGAAAGTAATTGTGAAAGTATGTTGAACAATGTCAAAAGTAGTAAGTACGTTTCATTATTGATGATTTGAGGTCGGTACACTGTATCGGTTTGTAATTTTCTCGAAAACAAACAACAATCATACAACACAGCAATATACGTAAGGATGGCAATCGGATCGGATCAGCCATAATTCGTATCCGATCCAAATACTAAAGGGCCATATCCGAATCCGATCCGATCCAAAATTACTTGATACGAGCCCCGATCCGATCCTAGGCCAAGGGCAATGGCCAAGGGCATGGGCAAGGTCCAAGGGCATAGGCCAAGGCCATAGGCAAGGGCAAGGGTCACGGCTGAAATGAGCTTTCCTTGGCCAGCTTCAGCAATATATATAGGGCCAGGGAGAACATTTTAGTTTGGTTTTATTTCAATGTGGGATAAACTCCAACAGGCCACGGCCAAGGCCAATGCCGACCAAGGCCGAGCCACGGCCAAGGCCGAGCCAAGGCAAGGCCAAGGCCAAGGTCGGCCGACCCAAGGCCGGCTGAGCCAAGGCTAATGAATGAAAAAAAAATTAGCTTGGTTTTATTTCAATGCTAATTTTTATTGTTTTTGACAAATAATTTTTTTTGGATATAAATAATTTTTTGGATATATATATAAATGAAAAATAGTAAGGTTAATAAAGCAGATCGGATCGGATATTGAATGAACGACCTCCGGAAAAAAGTTTTGTTTATCTTTTGGATTTTGAAAATTTTGGGAGTCGCCACGCCGTTTTTAAAGGAAAACATTGAGAAACCTATTTTTAAAGAGATTTTGAGTTCGGGGGTCTGGTTACGTGTTTGGGAAGAACTTGAGAGTTCACCCAACACGCCTCTTTCGAGACTTTCAATCAGACATTGGACAGTTATAATCATTCAAAGTGTGTGTGCAATATGTGTCAACAAGCAAGGCATGCAAATTGGGAATTTCATTGATGGTATAGGGACTGGGTACAACTTGTGAACCATGATAGGGGGCCACACCCTTTACATCTGATGACTTTCTTTACAAGGCAAGGGCTGGAGACAGTCTGCTCAGGAAGCTTGGGTGTCGTCCGACACAGATCTTCCTCAGAGAGGGATGTCGGACGACAGGAAGCCTCCTGGTCAGATTGTCTCTTACAACAGCAATGCTGCTCTGGAATCTGGGACAAGATTATCTCAAATAAGGAAAAAACACTATTTAGGGTCTAAGTTCAGTTTGGGGTTGATTGGAGTGAGCAAAGTCAAGATTGACTTTTAATGATACGGATGTCATATGACATAGGACATCCGTGAACGTCTATGTCATATGGCAAACCGCCTCCATCAATTTATTGCACCCAAATGGAACTTAGGCTCCCAAAGTAGTGGTCTATGAGCCAAAACTACTTGAACAAGCTTTGGGTTACAAAAGGGAGATCAAATCTGATATATCTGAAGTCCATGAAAGCTGTATAGCCTTCTGGGAATCCTATGTCGTATGACACAGGACCTCTTGAGAGTCCTATGTCGTCCGACACAGGGAGCCTGTTTCAGTGCCCTTCAGTCAGACTGATCCTACCTTGTTCCCAAAGCAAGCTAAGCTACATTTATTATCTGAAAGCAGTAAAATAGTAATATTACGTGAGTATTATGGGAGGATCACATGGCTTTAATGGCCAAATGTGATGAATCACATATCTATGGCCATTTTCATGTAGCCATCACCTTCTAACTCAAGGAAATCAACCAAGATTCAAGCTTTAATGGTGTTAATGCCACCAAATGTCCAGATCTGAGGTGGGGAGAGGTGAATATGGGAGATTCACCTCTCCACCACCTTTATCATGCAAAATCCCAAATATTTCACATAATATGGAAGCAAGTAAGCATGCAAGATGATATAGATGTATGCAAGAGTTGATAAGAGAAAGAAAGAGGGTTTAGTGGCTACCTATTGTAGTCCACAAGGTAAAGACACCAATAGTATGGTGTTTACCCCTTCAACACACCAACAAGAAAGGTTTTCTTTGGATCTTGGCTTGGGTATGTGTATGAGGAGGGAGGTGAGTATTTGTATGAGAGAGAGAGAGGATGAGACTCTATTTTGACAGAGTTTCCCCTCTTACTAAGATCCTCCCAGCAAGTCCCCCTTAAATGATCAGCCATGCCTTGTATTTATAGGCAGGCTGATGGGAGGCTCCATGTCGTCCGACAGAGGGAGTTAAACCGCCTTAGTGTCGTCCTATGTCTAACGACAGCGTACAGCTTTGTGGCACAGTTGGGCCGAATGGATGGCAGGCCCAATGGGTTGAGTGGGTAATTGGATAATTGGACTCAAATTGCATTCTAGCAAATAAATGAGCCCAAAAATCAAGGAAAGTGGACCCAAAACATGAGTTCGGGTCGGGGTACTCATAGAGCCCCTTGGCGACGTCACTTCCACGGGAAGTGGGGTCGTCGACACAATGAGAATCCCGAGCTGGACACGAACGGAGGGGAAAGAGATGACCAAGATGGTCAAGTGGCTGGACCTCTTACGAAAAGGATTCCTACGTATCCCGTGGGGGAATCAAGCCAAATCGTAGTTCAGAAAAGATGGACGTTTGCGTCCCGGGGAAATCGACCATGATGGTCATGCGGCTGGACCTTTTATGAAAAGGATTCCTACGTATCCCGTGGGGGAATCAAGCCGAATCGTAGTTCGTCAAAGAGGTGGCACTTATGAAAGGCCACGGGCTTCGTACCCAAAAGTGACTGTTCCAAGGGGAGTCACCCCGGAGATTGACTGTTCCAAGGGGAGTCACCCCGAAAGATTGACTGTTCCAAGGGGAGTCACCCCGAAAGATTGACTGTTTCAAGGGGAGTCACCCCGAAAGATTGACTATTCCAAGGGGAGTCACCCCGCAAGATTGACTGTTCCAAGGGGAGTCACCCCGAAGATGGGTGTTTGCACCCGAGATTGACTGTTCCAAGGGGAGTTACCCCGAGGATTTGACTTTTTCTTTGGGAGTCACCCGCGAATTTGACTTTTTCTTTGGGAGTCACCCGCGATTTGACTTTTTCTTTGGGAGTCACCCGCGATTTGACTTTTTTTCTTTGGGAGCCACCCGCGATTTGACTTTTTCTTTGGGAGTCACCCGCGATTTGACTTTTTCTTTGGAAGTCACCCGCGATTTGACTTTTTCTTTGGGAGCCACCCGCAATTTGACTTTTTTTCTTTGGGAGCCACCCGCGATTTTGACTTTTTCTTTGGGAGTCACCCGCGAATTTGACTTTTTCTTTGGGAGTCACCCGCGAATTTGACTGTTTTGATGGGGAGTCACCCAAGGATTTTGACTTTTTCTTTGGGAGTCACCCGCGATTTTGACTTTTTCTTTGGGAGTCACCCGCGGATTTGACTGTTTTGATGGGGAGTCACCCCAAGGAATTGACTTTTTCTTTGGGAGTCACCCGCAAACTTGACTTTTTCTTTGGGAGTCACCCGCGGATTTGACTGTTTCGATGGGGGGTCACCCCGGAGATTGACTTTTTCTTTGTGAGTCACCCGCGGATTTGACTGTTTCGATGGGGAGTCACCCCGCGGAGATTGACTGTGTGGGAGTCACCCGAGAGGTTGACTGTGTGGGAGTCACCTGAGAGGTTGACTGTGTGGGAGTCACCCGAGAGATTGACTGTGTGGGAATCACTCGAGAGGTTGACTGTGTGGGAATCACCCGAAAGGTTGACTGTGTGGGAGTCACTCGAAAGATTGACTGTGTGGGAGTCACCCGAGAGATTGACTGTGTGGGAGTCACCCGAGAAATTGACTGTGTGGGAGTATTGACTGTGTGGGAGTCACCCAAGAGGTTGACTGTGTGGGAGTCACTCGAGAGATTGACTGTGTGGGAGTCACTCGAGAGATTGACTGTGTGGGAGTCACCCGAGAAATTGACTGTGTGGGAGTCACCCGAGAGGTTGACTGTGTGGGAGTCACCCGAAAGGTTGACTGTGTGGGAGTCACCCAAGAGATTGTATTGATGCGAGATGAACTCAAAGGAGATGAAATGACTTTATCTGAGAAAGTAATGATGATTTGCAGGTGGATGAGATATGCTTTCATACCTGTGCTGTGCTTACATATAGCTGCCGAAGGGACCGAGGCTATGGCTGATGATCGTGGAGGGTTGTAGATGACGGAGGGTCTTAGGCTACAATTGTTGATGATCGCGGCTTCCAGGGGGTCCTAGGCCGCTATTGGGGATGAGGAGTAGCTGCCAGGGGTCTTGGGCTACTGTCGATGATTTTATGTCCACTCGTGGGGACTTTGATGAAGGTGCACCCCTGAGAACGGGCCTTTGATGATTCGCTAGGAAAAACGAGCTTTGGTGATGACCTGTCGGGCAGAACGAACTTTGATGACGATTTTTACCGTCGCAAGACGGGCCGTTGGGGACTTATCTATTGCCAGACTGGCTATTGATGAATATTTCCGTTGTAAGACGGACTTTTGACGATGATTTTCCACTTCAAGACGGACGTTTGATTCATTTATCATTGCCAGAAGGGCCTTTGTCGATGATGGTGAGGATGATCCTTTCCAACCCCCCCCCCCCCGCTTGCCGCAGTACCCCAGTGGCACGGACATTACGGCGAGCCCCAGCCTTGGGCCTTAGATGAGGAGGATGACGATTCTGATGGCGAGATCCATGAGGAGCAGGAAGGCGGCGGGGATGGCCAGGAGCAGAGTGGTTCTGAGGAGCAGGAAAGCGAAGGCCAGGATGATTGCGGAGAAAGCAACTCCGAGGAGGATGGTGAGCGCCCTGACGGCGACCCAGAGCCGAATTGATTGCGGTGGCCCCCTTTTGCCATGCTTTAGGACTCTTAGAGAGGGAGAGAAGGAACAATGCATGCACTAATCTATTGCTTCTCGCTTTGTAAAATAAAATTTTTGTATTTTGCAACTAATGCATTCTATTGATAGCATCTAAACTTATTTGTTCATCTGCATTAGTCCGTCCCAAGAAATGGCAACAAAGAATGGCATTTGTTGGGGGTTGGTAATGTATTGGGTGCAAAGTGCGCCAAATCCACTCCCATGCGCCTGGTGAGTAGGGGGGATGGATATATACTGTTTTAGGCTGCTTTGGACAGGTTTTGAGCAAGTATCGGATCGCTGATGGAATACTGCAGATGCAGCCAGTGCTGACGTCTGGTGGATGGTCACATTAAAGGACCTTCTTGGACAGCAAGCCCCAGGACAGATCCGCAAAAAGGCAACTTTCAGCAGTCACAGCAGCCCCAGAACCGACCTTTAATACGAAAAATAGCCTCAAGACTCGGCATTTGGCCCAAAATGGAACGTTGTGATGAGAGGTCCGATGCAGCCCCATTACAGACAGAATCATCATGTGGCCAAGGAGGCGCCTCATCGTTTCACACCGCAGTCAATCAGTCGCTGGACAAGACTCGGAAATGTATATGTGCAGGGGCACATTTTTCGAGGGTGGGAATAGATCCCGATTCTGTGACACACTCGCTTTTAGGTTTGACTCTTTTGAGAGAGTATAAACATTGCAAGGTGTGAAAAAGTGTATGGAAGCCCCTGCTGACAGAAAGACAGTGTTTGGCTCTATTTCCCTATGATAGAGAGAGAGAAGACTTGTCGAGACACTCGAAAACTTGTCTTATTCGTGATGATCACAAGGCTGCTTAAAACCCTTTATTGTTGTTCGGGTTATTCAACCATCAATCCTGACATGAACAAATATTTTGATCAATCCTGAGGAGAAAACCAACTGTTATCGAGAATCAAACTCGGAAGGATGGAAAGTGTATAGGGACGGCCCTTGAGGAGACCGGATTTTCTGAGATTTGTTTGTGATTTTGACCGGACCAGTTATGGTTGCCTACGTTCCCCTCCTGATGAGGAGCTCAGGTCGCCGTAGTTCGGGCTAGTCCCGATTGAAAAGAGAACGAATGTTGAAATTCGAGGATATGGACCTTTGAGGATTTTAAGGATGGGAGAGTTGAAGAACATGTTCCCCCGGAGTGTCGATGAAAGACACGGATGCGAAGCCCCAGTGGGACATCCACGGCAAGTGTTTGCGGAGGAGAAATGAAATATGCTCACATGAAGTGTCGAAGGGAAGGATTGAATTTGCACAATCTTTGATTGAGGATCTTTTGAGCCGAGATGGATTTGGCTCCGATTTAAGCAAGCAACGAAGCATTAATGTGATTTAGATCTCGAGGACATTTGAATGAAATTACTATCCGGTAGAGACTGTAGCTGGGTTTCCAGGCTTCGATCGGCCATCGGGTGATTTTGGAAGTGGATGACCTCTTAAGATGAGAGGTCGGCTAGGCCTTTTACTGACTGAACCTCTAAAGATGAGAGGTTGGCTTGCAGGGATGTGTTTGGAATTTCTAAGGTAAGGGAATTGGCTTTGCCAAGGGCAAGGGTAATGGTAATGGTGATGGGAATATCCTCTAAAATTGAGAGGATGGCTTGGGATCGATTAAGATAATGGTGAGAGGAAGTCCAAACTATCGAGAACTTTTTGCGAATCTTGCGAGAGTTCGGGCTCCTTTTTGATCATTGGGGAACCTCTCGAGAAGTCGGGAATTTTTGCTGAATTGTGAGGATTTAAAATCCTTCTTTTGATAACTTGGGATGGCCTCTTTGAGGAGATGAGGATTACATCTGAAATTGTGATGATTTAAAATCCTTCTTTTAAGGATTGAAAGGCCCCTTGGGGAGTTGAGGAATATTTTCCTTCCTTCATGATTTGAATATTTTATGCGTCCCTGACTCTCGAAGCTGACTTCTTGGCATTGCTTGGACTTCTCTCAGCAAGGAGCAAAGGTGATGGCTAAACAGGGTTTCAAAGCATGCCGATCTTGAAATGAAAGGGTATTGCTTAGTGAGGGTGAGGTAATGGCGTTCCTATGGGTGAAAGGCTTCAACCGCAATCCCTACCGGATGACCTAAACGAAATTAAATCTTCATTGCTTGCTTAAACTTTTAAATGAGAAAAGATTTATGCAAATTCATCGAGCAACGAAATGATGAGGATGATGAAAGGGATGTGAGCATATGAGATGCAAGATGGGGAGTTGGTAAGCCCCAATTTGAGAAAGGTATCAGTTGATTTTCTTACTTTGATCAATTTAAATATTAATCATTTCAAAGAATTATTGGTTGAGCAGCACAAGTGATCATGTGGAATAAGACCGTTTCAATCAAGTGTAATGTGGGTGTGCAAGTTATGTCTAGAGTCTAGCAAGAAGAGAAACAAGATTTTTATCTTTGAAAGAAAAAGACTTAGTCCAACGTGGATTTAACAGACTCTTGCCCAATAAAGGACATTCATTAAAGAGACAAACAGACAATCTAGAACCTACCCAGACTGATTGACTGTATTAATATTGGATGGGAGGGCCCCTGGGTTCTGGTGAAGATTACGGAAGAAGATTGGTAACCACATTGGGGCGAGGAGCCTTCTCAATCTTCCCTTCGTCCATGAGCTTTTGAATGAGCGACTTCAGGGCAACACAGTCGTTGGTGACATGGCCGGGATACTGATGGTAGAGGCAAAACTTGCTAGTGTCCAGATTGGGATTTGCATTAACCGGGTTGTAATTATCCATAGGCTTGATCAGCCCAGCCTTTACCAAAACATTAAATGCCTCCTCAGTTGGCATCCCCAAATCATCGAATTTCTGCCGCTGAGACCTTCCTCCACCACGGCCAGATAACTGACCCTTCTCCCCTTGAATGTAGTTGACGGTGTTAGAGACAGCAGTTTCCTTACCCTTGAAGTAACGGGGGTAGAGCTTGGAACGATGGAATAGGTAGCATTCTCGCTTTCAGCCCTTGCACTCACCATTTCTCGCAGATTCGGGTAATACCTGCGGCCAATGGCTTCCCTGACAGATGGCTTGACACATGAAAGGAAGATGGACTTCTCGTCGGAGAGGGGAATCGGATGAACCAACTCATTAAGCTTCTTGTTCCACCTCTTATAAAAGACTGTTACGGACTCATCGTGCCTCTGTATGGTGCCGATCAGGTCACTACGAGTGGTGTACCACTCGACACTTCCTTTGTATTTTTCCAAAAAGGCATCACTGATCTGGGACCATGTAGCCCTAGCTTTCGATTTAAGGCCTAGGAACCATCTCAAAGGAGAGTCATCAAGGGACAAGTGAAAGTAAAGGGCTAGCATCTCCTCGGTGGCCCCTTTGGCACCCATAGACATGATGTAGCTGTTCATGTGAGTTTTAGGGCATGTGGAGCCTTCAAACTTAGTTATGGGGGGCATCTTGAAGTTCTTTGGGAGGGCCTTGGAATCCTTGAGTTCTACGGAGTTAACCATGCTGGACCCAAAAGTCATCTTGTGCAATTGCTCTTTCACATACTTCAGCTCTTCTTTCAGACTTGAAACCTCGGAAGATGGGGGTTGTTCTATAGTTGGAGCTACTGTCGAGGATGGCAGTGGAAATTCTGGCATGGATCTGATAGGTAAGGCAGCCAGAGGAAGACCAAAAGTGCTGGGCACGTTAACGTTGCTGTCCACCAAGCCAACTGGGCTGGGGATCCTGTTCCCGTACATGTCGTAACCATTAAATTGAATGTCGGGATTCCGGGGCCCAAAGCGCACTGGCTTCCGACGACCGTGGGCGGGGACACGATGCGATGCACGGAGGCGAATATGGAGTGGAACCATACGGAATCTTTGGGTGAGAGGAGAACAAACCGCGAGGGCGAGGATGTTGCTTTGGAATTGGGGTTGTGGATATTGCGGGAGGCGATCACAGAAAATCGCTTCTGACGAGACGATACCCGCTCTGCTGCGATTGGGTGATCGTGAGGAGCAACAAAGCCCGACCAAAGGCTGGGTTGGAAGGTTGACCCGCGCTGCTATACGGACTTTGACCCTGAGCCCCAAACTGATTCTGAACATACCCAAACTGCTCTTGGTTGACACCACTAGGCTGCTGACTCTGCCCAAGCTGATTCTGGGGATAAAACACAAACTGGTCCTGAGCACTGACCTTCGGGAAGGAGCTCGGTCGCCTCTCGGCCGTACTGCCCACCATAAGTAGATACTGGGATGGGGGGAGGTCTTGACATACTCCCATGAGTCGGCATCGGAAAAGAGCTAGGCACACCATAGGAGATTGGTGGGGGCACATTGTGAAAGCCCTGCTTAGGTGAGGACGGGGGAATAAAACCAGTGCCAGTGATAGTAACATCGGGTTCTTCCCTGATTTCTTCATACGACCCATCGGGGCGACGGATTATGGTGACGCCTTGCATGCGCATTACTTCGACATAGCGAGCCCAACCGGCCTCCTCCCGGGCACGAGAGGCCTCGAGAGCGGCACGGAGAGAAGCTTCCTGAGAGAAGTTGAAACCTGGGTGAGGGTTAACAAACGAACTTCCCGTGGGTGTCATGTGAGGACCCATGCCATAACCACTGCTAGGAGAGGAATTCAAAGCTACGTTCGGCCACCGCATTCCTCGACCTTGATACCGCCCTACATCTTTGGCCGACTTATTCTGGGGTGAAATTTGGATCCCAACTTGCTCGCATTCGGACCCAAACCCGCCGAAACTTGTGAATTTGCCGTCCTACGAGGCTAGCTTGGGAAATCGAATCTCGACCGAGAGAGAGAAGCGGATTAATCGACCATCGAGGAACCTCCTCGGCTCCAATATTTGCTCGGCCGAAAGGGGGTATAGAGAGCGGCTTTAGGTAGGGGGAGAGGATAGGCTTAGGACGGACTGCAAATGCATATGCTCTTTTTGTTTTTTTTATAAAAATGATTTTTATTAATCCTAGGAATGGTTGGAAAAGGCGGGACACCTTCTTTTTCGCATTCTACACTATTCCCTGGATCGGTGGGTTCCATCACTACGGGCTCTATAGACCCCACTGTATTCCACTCAGTATGTGCACCTCCCGGGACGGACTATCCCGCGGCGAGAGGTCACATAGGGCACGTGGAACCTTGGCACCAATCAAAAGGGAGAAACGAACCTATGTGGCATACAAGCCAAAACAGAGTCGGAAACTCGAGATTTTCAAAACCCAAGTCCAAGTCAACGTCTAGAGCTTCCGGGAGGAGAGAGGATCGAAAGTACGCTTTGAATGTACGAGACCGCAATTTGCGGGAAGAATCCCTGGAAAAGATTGGGCGGGGACACTCTCCTGCTTTTCGAGCTTGAAAAATCACGGCATGGCCTCTCGATTCGCTTCGTGGTGAAATTCAAACCATATCTTGCCTCCCGTTAGTACGTGTCAAGAATTCGACATGATCTCGCGTTAGTACATGTCAAAATGCGTTATGACCTCTTGCAAAGTCAATTGACCGAGAAATCTACACGCACCTACGTTGAGATAATGTCAAGATCTTGACGATGCTTTACGTTGGGCCAGTTATGTCGTAATTCCGACATGAAAGGGGAAAGGCCATGCCAAGATTTTGTAGGAGACGAAGTAATGACTCAGAGACTTTGTGAGAAAATTTTGAAAATCGAGTTTGAAAAGTGTTTTGAAAAGTATTTAGGCCAAAAACCAACCGGTCGCGGTATAAAGGTGTGTCACGGACAAGTGTTGGCTGACTCCATTGTGAGGTTAGGAGGACTTCGTGGGTGCTCAGCGTAAGCTAAAACACGTCACTTGTCCAGCGATGCAAATACACTTACCCTGGGTTCTAACTCTATGTGCGGAGTAGCGTGCGAGTAGTGTGAAGGCATTTCTAGGAAAATATATTTTTGTTTTTTTTTGTTTTTTTAATGCAATATGCAAGAAAAATAAAAAACAAGAGAATGAAGTCCAAAGCACGACAAAAGGGGATCGCTTCCAAATATGTCAATATTACCGGCACTCGTATTCCGTAATCATCACCGCCCTCGTCCCGATAGCAAAAGCGGAAGCCCTATCTCCCCAAAAAATGCCACATACCAAAGCATATAGAGCATCTAGGCACGAGAATCATGGCAAAGGCACACAAGCAGCACATAAAATGACACAAATCTCACACACAAGTGAGAATGAAGAAATTGTCCAAGTTGATTTAAAGAAAGTTAGACCCTCTTAAGAAAAAGCTTTGGTCCTTTTTCAAAAAAGGAGAAGAATGATCTTGAGTACGTGGGATTGTTAGACCACAATTTATCCCGAAGCCCGGGTTAGGGAGCGATACGAGGAAGGTTAATGGTTTCCACCTATATACCAAGTATATGCGTCTTCAAAATTTTTTCCAAAAACAAAAGTTTTTCAATGTTCTCCTCAGTGAGATCGCCACTTGAATGAGCAGCCTCGGAAAAAAAGTTTTGTTTATCTTTTAGATTTTGAAAATTTTGGGAGT